>PVHY01003277.1:60771-110816 GCA_004024945.1 Uropsilus gracilis | reverse complement strand
TCCCTCCCTCCCTCCTTCTCTCCCTTCTTCTCTCACTCCCTGTCTACCTCCCTGCTTGTACCCATTTGGTGTAATTGATTCTTCTTTAAGTGTTCTGTGGATAGAGCTAAGAGCCATGTTGGACAGGGCAGAAGGATGCATCAGTGGATAACCAAGTGAAGCAATATAGAAACATTAAGAAGGAGGTGCTCATTTTGCCCTTTCCCCACTCTCCCATAGATCCCACTCTTGTTGACACTCATTTCATATATTTCCTTCCCATCTTCTCTGCTTAACTAAGTTTTCTTTGAATAGAGGGACTGTATTTGCCTAATTTGCTGTGGTAGCCTTACTCCAAGTAAAATGTCTGCTTCATAATCATGCTGAGTGGAATGGAAAGCTACACAACAAAGATGACTCTTGAACGGGGTTCCAAACAGTAGTAAATAACTTTCAGTCCACAGCAACTGTGTATGCCACTGGGGTTATTCCCATTTTACAAGCAAGAAAACAGGTCCAGGAGGGGTAAGTGATTTGCTCCAGATCATACAGATGGTAAAGAGATGCAGCCAGACTTCTAGTCCTAGAGCCTGCATACATTCCAATGACATCAAACAAGGAAGTAGCCTGAGGAGGAGATCCACAACCTTTTATTGGCAACTCACTCATGGTATTTATCATATTCTCTCCACTTTTCTGAATCCTGCCTTGCTGGTCACCTCTCATTAATTCATCCAACCATCCCTTTACCTATCCTTCTAGCCATCCATTCTTACACTCATCCATATACCCATCTAGTAGATGCTTATGTTAATTAACTCCTGACTTCTTTTTATTCATAGATGAGTGTACAATACCTAGAAACATACCTGGTATGTAGTTGACACCCAGTAAGTAGTTATTGAGTCATCATGTTCCAGCCTATTGGAAGACAATAAACACCATGCTAATGGTAGCCTGGACTGGAGAGAGGTGGTTTGGGATTCACTTCCTCCATGTACCCTATACCATCTGGGTGGCCTTGGGCAACTTATTTAGCTTCTGCCTCATGCTTGTCCATGGGCTAATAAGAGTGCCTACCTCATGGGATGACAGAGAAGATTGAAAGACAGAGAAGATGCACGCACCCAAAGAGTGGGTTGTAATGTGGACTACTCCTTGATCAATGTAGTCCTGTTGCAGTGTTACTGATATTATTATCATTAAGTAAATGATACAGTACTCATAAAGAATGATGAGGTCACTGCTGCAGTAAACCTGCATTTTAGAGAATTAAATAATTATCAGACAAATAACGAGATAACTGAGACAAGTTCAGATAAACAAACCCTCCTATAGCTTCACCTTTATTGTGAATTTGTCTCCTGTTTCTGTCATTATTTCTTTGATAACTGCACCTCTTTTGTTTGACCCCATTTGAGGGGGTTGGGATGTTACCCCCTCTGTGTGGTATTGGTCATTCACAGCAGTGTCAAGAATGCCAGGTGATCTCTTGATGGCTGTGTACCCAGTTCAATCTGCATGTTATTTTTACTTTACAGATCCATCTCTTCTTCAGACACCCTCATACCCTGCGGGGTGGGTAGAACGCATTTTTGACAGTCCCTGGGGAACACAACCATCTATGTTACAGCTATCTGTCCAGTAGGAGACTTGGGGATTGTGCACAGTAAAGTGTGAGTGCAGGCTTCAGCTGTTTCCTACCCTAAGGCATGCTCTAGAGATCGGGCATGGACATTTCTGGCATCCTGAAATTTGACTTAATTGCAAGGACCTGAGGATGGGGATATCTGACCATGTGTTTGTAGAACATGCAGTCTATGATGGTGACCCCCGGCACGCTGAGCTTCACGATCCCAGGGGGATTCTTCTTGCCTTGCTGCCCTGTGCACTGATAGGTAGACATGAAATGCCAGCAGTGGCTCCCTTAGCAGCTGAGACCAGACCAAGGCAAGGTTGTCTCTCTGGGACTGATGTTCCCTTTCCCTGCAGAGATTTCTGGATTGCCTCAGTCTCAGGCCAAAAGAAATTCATAAAAGCAGGGACAGAAAACCTCTACAGTGGTCTCTAATCTGCATTTTATCTAAAGTTCTTAGAACATGGCCGCTTTCTTCACTCCCACACCAACCACACTAAATTTTCAAGCATTTCTAGAAAGCATCCTGCTCTCTTAGCTTTTGTGATTTCTGACGTGCCATTTTTGTACCCTGGACTGTTATTTTAGTTAAGAGTCACTTAGGTGTAGACGCCAGGAAATCCAGTTCACACTGGTGCAAACAAAATACATCCATGACTCACATACTGAAGGGTGTGTATGTAGGTCTGTCAGGTGCCTTTTGATTCAGGACATAAATAATAGCAGGATCCAGCCTTTGGCTGTGCCTCTTGTAAATGGCTTCATTCCCAAGATCTGCTATTTTTCTTGGCAACATCAAGATTCTCCCCTTAGGGTGCAAGATGGTTCCAGAAGCTGCAGCCTCATGTTCTTAAAGCACCTAATGCAGTGGAATCTGAGCCTCTCATTCCTCCTATCCCAGCCACTGTTCCTGTTTCTCTTTGGCTCTGATTAGATGAGGACATGGGTGTATTGATTGGCCTGAGGACCCAGCATCTGGGATGAGATCATCCTACTTCGGCAACGGTGTTGAAAAGGGATGCAGTGTGGTTTCCTAGAGGAAATTTTGTTTTTTTACTAGAAAGAGAAAGGATGGAACCTGGAGTGAAGATAACATTTTTTTGCCATAAATTTTCTGCCTGGAGAAGTCCACTCATTCTTGACTCTTATTCCTCCTTGTCTTCTCTCTAGGTTCATTACATGAGCCTGTAGACCTCCACAGCTTCTTGGAATAGATTCCTTCTATCATGTTTTGTTCTTCTTTGCAAACTTGTCTCCCTGCACCAGCCTTTGAGATCCACCAAGGGAAGACAGTACCTGACTCATGTTGGAATATTCAAATCATATGGCTCTGTGCTAGGTACCCAGTTTGCATTAGTAAATACTTACTGAATGATAGTATGGCATCCTAGATCAACCTTCAGTTTTATTGCTTGAGTCCTTACTATTAAATTTCTAACTTCTGTTGATCATTTTTGGGGCCGGCTCATAACTTATCCTTTCCAGTCTTGCATTAGGTTCAATAATGTCTCCCCCATTGCACCCACATTCTTTTTTTTAAAAAATTGATTGCATATATATATATATATATATACCTATACCTATACCTATATATATATATATATATAGGTATATACCTATACCCATATATATATACCTATATGTATAAAAGTACATACATGTATATGAGTTACATCATTATCTATGCCGGGGTTCTCCAATCACCTTATCACCCATGAGCCATCTTAATCTTTTGTATCCTCCCCCTCATCTGACTTAATCCCCCTCCCCATCTCTTTCTCTATGCTTTAGTTCTGTCGTAAGTTTTTCTTGTCCATTTGTTTGTTTGTTTGTTTTTCCTATATCTCTCATATAAGTGAGACAATCTCATATTTCTCTTTTGCTTTCTGGCTTATTTCTACTAACATGATTTCTTCTAGCTTCATCCATGTTGCTGCAAATGACATAAGTTTGTCTTTTTTGATTAATGCATAATATTCCATTGTGTAGATATACCACATCTTTTTCAGCCATTCTAATTTTGGGGCTATTGGGTTGTTTCCATATCTTGACAATTGTAAATAGTGCTGTGATAAGCATGTGTGTAGAGGTGTCCTTTTGAATTATTGTTTTGGTATCCTTTGGGTAGATTCCCAGTAGTAGTACTGCTGGGTTGAATGGTAGTTCTTACTCACCCAGAACTTAGTGACTGGAATAAGATCTTTGCGGATATAATTAGTTAAGATGAGGTCATACTGGGTTGATGAGGGTAGGTCCTAGTGCAGTGAGTAATGTCCATAAAAGAAAAGCTATGGAGACACAGAGGAGACATACTGCAAAGGAAAAAGGCCATGTGAATAAGGAGGCAGAAATTAGAGCAGCACATCTATAAATCAAAGAACTCTAAGGATTCCAACAACTGGCAGGCGCTAGGATGAGAAAGATCCTTTCCTGAAGTCGTCAAAGGGAGTGCATCTTCTGACTGTACAGTGCATCTTGTGTAATGTGCTGAATCTGGAAAGACACAGATATCAATTCATCTCCTAGATCCACCATTCTCCAGATTTGTGATCTTGGGCAAATTTTCCTTTAACTTCTATCATTCTCAGTTTCCTCCTCTTCAGTTTGGAGATAACATGAAGCTGTGAAGAGGATGAAGAGGACTGAACTGTGTGCTAAGTGCTCAGTCCATTGTCTAGTCCAATCAACTTTCATGACTTTTTAAGAAATTGGAAATAGCAACCCTGCACTGCTAGCCTTTTCCTCCCCATGTTAATTCATTTGCACATTCTTCATCCATATTTGAAGTCTTTCTCATTTCCCTGGTGATGCTCATTCATTCAGTGATGCTTATGAGCACTAAGTAGCTGCGAGAATATTACCCAGTGCTGTAATCAAAAGTAGATCACGCCGAATGGCAGTGGCCCCACAGCAAAGCCCCAACAGAGGAGACCTACCATCAGCTGATGCTGTCCCTTCGAGGATCTGCTCTTCCAAAACATACGCCTGGAAGTCATGCCCCCAAAGCCAAAGACCCAAAGCATGACTAAAGGAGCAACAAAATATTGCAGAAACTGCGGAGATGAGACCCACCAAGAAACAGAAAACAATCATACAAAGCAAAAGTGCTCCAATCAGCCTACAAAGGCAAAAGCAGTACAGGAAAGACACAGCAGCTCTACCAAGTCTCGGGAAATCGCACCCTCACCAAGGTTGAGGAAATGGATCCCGAAAAGAAAAAAAAAAAGACTAAAGGGCTAAACATGGACAAACAACAAAAAGAAAAGAGGCAAAGTGACCAGGGGGGGATGTGGTGTGGTGGGGTATTTCCATGGGGATCAGCAATTATAGAATCATGTATTGAAAAAAATCCAAAAATAAAGTTTAAAAAAAAGTAGGTCAGAAGAGAATGATCACCCTCCCTTGCTTTAGACCTCAACTTCAAGTGATGTAACCACAAATGATCTGACTGTGCTTGAGAGCTACGTTACACCGTTGACTGGCATAGAACTTGTCAGTAATGAAAAACGGCCAGGTGCATTCGCATCTGCTTGCCCATTAAGGACTTGTCCAGATGGTTATTGGGCCCCCAAGGCCAGGACCTTGTATTTATCTCTGTTACATTTCATGTTGTGTAATTCAGCCTTCCGCACCAGCTGGTGAAGGTCTTCTGGGATCCTGATTCCATTATGTAGCATATTGCCTACAAGATAAAGTCCCCACTTTGTATTACATACAGATTTTTATCAGCCTTTATCTGAGCCCTTGATAAAAATTATTGAGTATTGGGCCAAAAGATGAACCCATCTCCCCTCCTGGAGAAAGTGGAGAAGACACCATTCTGGTGCTGTCTTAGGGCCCTTGGTGGCAGACTCTGGAAAGGACTACCAGACTATACCACCTGATCTTCCAGAAGAACTGTAGGCAACCACAGACAGAAATTAGGGTATCACTTTCTCATGTGTCTAAGCCTAGTTCCCTGAAGCTTACTTTAGACACCACTGTACTTAGTGGACATAATTTAATTCAGAGATTCCACAACATTCACTGATGTGACTTTACTTGAGTCATGAACCCACAATATAGATGAATATTGGAGAAAGTTCTATCTATACATTGCTCTGTTGTGCTGTTAAGCGCTTACTTTGGGGCGAACGAGGAAACTGAGTCTAAGAAAATCAAGGAAATTTGTTAAGGGCAGGCAGCTCACAATTACTAATATAATTACTCTCTCCTCTAAGACTCCTTTCCTAGCACCAAACAAGTTTTCTTAACATCACTGGGAAGGCTATTTCAATGGCTCATCCATTTATGAGATAGTATATTGGCTTAATGAGGTTTCATTGATGAGTTCCGTTTGGTGAGGGACATGTCTCTTGGTTTATCATTGCCCCCTCTCCCCTATCCCTGTGCAGTGCCTGACATGTGGTTAACACTCGTTGGGGAAACTGAGGGCACTTGATGGACATGATCTTCTAACTACTTCTATAGAAGGTGAACTTGACTTCGGGGATTTTTATTTTGATGAGTGGCCATCTCTGTGCAGCAGTTCTCAGAGTCCCAAAAGGGAGTAAATACTTTCCTCCCAGAGCATTGAGAATTAATTAAGGTTGGTGACACCCTTTAAAATTCCTTATAATATATCACCACTTTCACCCAGCTAAGTGCAAGGCGGCATTATGGGGCCATTACTGGGCCCGGTGCTAATGGGCATTTGTCAACCTCCTCCCCCTTCACAGTGTGTTAGACCTGTGCATCCCTCGATAATTGCTAAATAACTCATGGAGTGCTTGGGTTGCTAAATTAATAGATGAAATAATGGACTGAAAATAGGACCAGGCATGTGGAATGAATAGAGATGTCCCAACATGGAGGTTTTTCCTGCTTGTATGTCTCTTAAATAAAGAGTATGGCTCCAGTTAGGATGGTGAGAATGGATTTTTATAGACATTGGGATGGTTGAGTGGTTCTGTGGGAGGAAGTAGTGGCTGTATTTGATGGGTGGTCTCCTGTAGTTCTGCCTAAAGTCCTGTGGGATAAGGGAAATGAGTCTTCTTACTCTCTGGTAGAAGGACAGATGGCTCACCCATCAAGGAGCTAAGTGAGAAGAGCCAGCTGGCTTCCTGAGCAGGAGCAAAACAGTGACTGGATAATGCCTTTTTCTACAAGCATTAAAAACAAGCAGGAAATTCACAGAGGGGCTGGTCTAGAAGGAGAGATAAACAGGGACAGTTGAAGCCAGGAGACAAGGAAAAAGATAAGCTCATCCTGTGAAAGTCCTTTGCAGAAAAGTGTCTGCAAATGATTTCATTTAATGACCAAGATGTATAGCTCCATTATGAGTGTTTTCACATCCTTTTGTCTGTCAGTATGAATTAAAATAAATTTAGAAGAAAAGAACTTAAGCAGAACCTTGCTCTTTAGAATTTAAAAGTTTAAAACAAGGAAACAAAGAAGTCTCTAAGATGTAAGATCATCCCAAAAATGTACTGAGATGAGTTCAGTGTTTATTAGACATGTAAAATTGAGATAAAATTGTCCTGAGACAAATTGGTTTTCTAAAATAATTCCTTAGATGTTAGAGAATGGCAATGGAAAGTACTTGGACAAATGGACAATAAAAAGGGAGTTGGATTTCTAAGGGTGAGCATGGTTACTTGGGGGTATAGCATCCACATCAGAAGACTCCTAATGATTGGTGTAGGGGTCTTAGTAGATGGATTTGATATGGGTGATGGCAGCTTCAGAGTGGGGTCCGGTGGAGAGCCCCCTGACTTCAGAGGTGATTATCCTGTGTTGACAAGGGAATGGCCAGAGTGGGGGGACATGGATCAGAGAATGATGATCCCCACAGAGGGGCTTCTGGTGCAATAGGGAGTTACAGGAACTTGGAGTGAGATTTCAGTTTTAATTTAAGCTGTGTCTATTCTTAATTAAGGTGAGACTTTATATAAAGAACTTTATCATTTTGTTCTCCAGTTTGCTCATCTACAAAATGGAGCCAAAAATAACATATCTTGAAGAACTATTTTTATAAAAATGATACTGGATGGTGTATAGTCAAATTTTATCTCAGTAACTGAAACATTCAGTGATCATTACATGATTGTATTGGTGTGCAGCCTGGGAACCCCAGACTTTCATGCTCTAATGCCATCTGCAATGTAAGAGCTAAGTCATCATAAAGACCAGTAATATGTTTTGGGGTAGGGTTTTGGGTCATGTCTGTCAGGAGACAGCTCATCCAAATGGTCAACCAGTCATGCCTCATGATAGAGCTCACTTCTCAGCCTCTTCCCCCTAAAGGTAAACTCTGAACACGGAGGCTGAGGAGAGTCCTTGGTTGGCAATTTTCCATGAGTGTTATTACACATATGAGGCCAGAAAATAACATGCCCCAACTTCACAGGGAGAAAACAAAGGCAGCGCCCCCTACTGGTAGTTTCCTGCACTCTGCTCTGTGTAACTCTTCCTTGGGTCTTAACTCTGCATCCTTCTCCTGTGTAAGCATTCCCTATGCATGAATCTTTCCATGAGTTCTGTGAGACTTTCTGGTGAATTATCAGATCTTAGGGTGACTTGGAAATCTCTGGGGACTGTGTCCTTTAACTTCACAGTCGACCTGCCCCCTCACACAGAGGAAGCTTTCATTCACTCCAAATCCCAGGACTCAGAGAATCACTCTTTTGTTTTGGCAAATCTCTTTATATGTGTGAATATTTGTAAAGCTGTAGTGTGCAGACTGAGGGTTACCCTGGAATCCCCAAAATTCTATGCTCCAAGAGGTTCTCTTATCCACTGCATACACATAAAAGTCTTAGTGTAAAAGAGCTTTAATAGATCCGTGTGCATAGGTGCAGAAGAAAGGATAGCGTTTCACCAGTTAAAAACTCAAAGTTACTCATCCCCTCATGGGCAAATGCCCAGCCAAATATTTCTGGCCCAAAGCAGGGCCACAGAAACCTAAAAGCTAGCCACAAGCCTAAGACACCTTCTGGCAGGGAACCATAAGAAAGGGGCTGAAGGGGTCAGGATAGTCTGTGGGAAATGCTGGTCAAAAGGAACAAAGTCAGTGTACAAACCAAGATAAAGGCTTCCATTATCAGCCTCTCCAGTAGTTCCTCACCCCCATGTCTTCCAACTGTCTTTCCATGCCTTTACTCTACATGTCTCCTTCCTTGTCCACAATTGGTGCGATTCCAAAGCTGAAAAGCAAGTGTGACTTTTTCACACGTCTCTCTGCTCCACTTGCCTCCACCATCTTCTCCCAGTCTTCAGCGAAGTTCCCTGACTCTTCAGCTCCACCCTTCCATAAGCAGGACAGAGAACACAGAATCTTCCTTTTTAATTGACTCTTCTCTGTAACAAACCTTGCCAGGATCATAATTTAAACACGTTAAACTCCAAGCATTTTCTTACATTGTTCAATATTCTTCAAACCAAGACATTTAAAAGTGGTGTAGCAAACCACAAATCTCCAGTAGTTTAATCATCAGCCACTGTCAGGTATTTAAGTTTTTTCTAATCCCCGTTATTTAATACTGGATGAACATCCTTGTAGTTAACGCTCTGTGCAGATGCATGACTGTTTTCCTCTGGCTGCAGTCCTAGACGTGTGTTTGTTGAATTTCATATATTCTGGGACTGTGGTGCCTGCATTTGAACTGGAGCACACTCACTGGAGCACCAAACCCTTGCAGGGCCAACTGAGAACTCAATCCAGAGCAAACACAGTGACTCCTGGGCTTGCTCAGCTTGAGAACAAATCATGTTGACTCTGCCCTTTGTTAAAAATGAAAAAGACCTTCAGATCCATAGACTGGATTCTCACATCTTTTTTTAAGACCAGCTTGATGGAGAGTTCTTTCTGAGCAGAGTCAGTCAATTAGCCTTCTGCTTCCTAGCATTTTGCTTTTGCTCTCTTCAGGTTGTTTTACTTCCAGAAACTCAAAGTCCACCCTCTTGGGGAAAGCGAGGCAGTTGTCGTCCTTTATCTTGCTGATCTAAATGTAAATGGAATCATTTTAGATTTAGTCAAGTCAGTGACCACTGGCACTCATCCATATGTCCAGAGCTTGGAGGGCAGCTAAGACTAATGCACAGTTCTGGAACTGAGTGCACTGCTGAGAAGTTGCCTTCATCTTTCCCTAGTCAGGTTAGTTATTAAAGTTCCTGTGAACGATTTCTGGAGTGTGTAGTCCAGAAACGCAAAGGCCTGAACTTGGAGGTCTCTGGGAGCCTAGTCTCCTGACTAGCTCTACACTACAGTAGTTTATATTTGTGAAATTTCATTTCAGTTCCAGGTGAGACGGTGAACAGATAGGGGAAAGCAGAGAGCTGTGCTAGCTTCTTGTCTGACAGTTTTTACTTTTTTTTTTCTCAGCCATTCACTTATTGATGGTAGGTTGTCTTTCCAACAAATCTCTTTTGATTGTAAGCATATAGAAAGTGTATTTTAGTGCCCTTCTAGCTCCAGGGAGAACTCCAGCTGACTCTTTTCATTCCCACTGACATATCAAGGCTGACACTGATTCATCTAGATTTGTAAGAGCCACCATTCCACCTTGAGGGCTTATGACTATTCTGTGCCATCATAAGGGGATTTGTCCATGTGCTGCTAAGCAAAGTTGGGGGAGGGGGCACGCAGGTTTCTCCTTGTGAAACATTCTGGCTACAGTCCTTCCTGGATGCCCAGGAATTAGAATAATGAATTTTGTGATGGGCAGCTCTCCCCTGAATAATAAAAGGTTGCACCTTTCTACCTCTGTCCACAGAGTAACTCTGGATTCAGGCACCCCATCCTTCCCTCATCAACAGCATCAAGCTATAGTTCTCACTTCAGTGATCTGTTCTCAAGAATGATGGGAAACTCTAGAATCATGTTTTCTTTCCTGGTCCCTAGTTGGGAAGTGAGAAGAGATGCCCTTAGACCCTCATATCTGTATTTTCATTCTTAACTCTTAGATTCTGCTGGACCTGGTCTCACCAGAGACCCTGAGTATTTTGTAACCTTCTCCTGCTTCTGTCTGATCTATGGGATTTTCTTTTTGTGTGTGACCAAGGAAAGAAAACCTTCTCACAGATCAGTGAGCATATTTGTCCATGCTTGTAGTTTAGCCCAGGATTTTCATCTTTGGAACTCAAAGGATCTTGAAACTCAAAGCCTTTGTGTTCAGACCATAGTTCCTGCCTTGAGTTTCAAAGCCCTGGTTTGAACCTCAAGGGCCAAACCCAGACTCCTTCTCTCTTTAGATTCCTGCTAGAAAAAAAAAGTCCTAACTGGAAGAAAGTGGGCATAGAATGCTTGAACTTCTGAAGAAGGAGCAGAAAATACCTGGAACTAAACATTTTAAAAAGCATTTATTTCCCCATAATCAATCCCAAACTCATCCAAACAAGAAGAATTCAAGGTCAGGTCAAGTAGAATTCAAGTAGGGTGCTGGGGTAACTGTGCAGACTTTGCCCAGGGAGCAAGCTGAGCACTTTAGGAACACTAGTGTAGTTTTCACAGCCACCCTGTGGAATAGGATTATTATCTTAGTTACTACTTTAGCAGTGACAAAACCCAGACTGAAAGAGATTAGGAATATGGTTAATGAGGGAACGAGAAATCAAACCCAATCTACAGTCACATACCTAAGCTGTGTAAGAAGTGCAAGAATGTGGAGAAGGGTCAGTATTGAAGAAGATACATGAAGGAATGTCATGGAGACTTTATCATATGTGTAGCTTCCTTGATGAGGAATTCCCTTCCCTCAGGTCTTGGAAGGGTAGCTGCTTCTGTCACTCAAGGAGCTGAGCCAAATATTATACAGAACTTCATCCATCACTCCAGCTAAACCCACATCCTAGGGTATGTTTTGTAAATCTTGTTTTTTTGTTTTGTTTTTTTTAAAATAGCATCACATCTTCTGGAATTCTCTTTTCATGTATTGATTATTTATTGGTATTTACTTTCTAGTTTCTTTTTCTAGAATCTCTAGACTATCAGCTTTTGAGGGAGTCACTTTGTTGGTTCTGGCCAGGGGTTTTCAACAGCGCCCAGCTTTATAAAACACATGTTCCATAAACACATTTGGATGAGTCTGGCTGAATGAGAAGGGTTCATCAGGAAGGCTTGGAGGAGAAAAGTCCCAACTTGCATATCACGTATTCCATTTTGGAATAAAATGACAAGCTTAACACTCAGAGCTTTTCGACTTTCATGTTAAGAGCTTCTTGGGAAGGTCTGGCTGCTTTGCATTGGGGTTGCCTTCTTGAGTGAAAAATTGGAAAGCTCTTAAAGTTTAGTTTCATCTGTTTATCAAGGACTGAGAGTCTAGGCCCTACAGTTCAGCTGGGACCAGGTGAAATGGAACCTTCCTCTGATGCTTCCTGGAAGCTCATTATAACTGAAACAGTGGCTTCCAGCTCTGAAATGATTGAGGAATGTCAATGTCCTGCTTTGACACCTGAAGAGGAAGGGAGCAAGGAAAGTTCATACTACTACCTGGGTAAGGAGGCCCTTTACAGGGTTGGGAAATTGAATGTTGTCTTAAGCTCTGCTTCTTCTGGAGCACTGTGGAGTGCTGTACGGGTGTGCTGCACCATTTACTTCTGGGTACTCAGGAAGGAAGACATCTTAGCATCAGTGTCTCTGGTCCCTGATTCTGGTTTTCTTCCCTGAAATTTGACTCATGTGAATATCCCCTTCACAAAGTTTTGTTACATCCAAGCATTACCTGTACTTAATGGATATCATATTATGTATATACATAGTGCTATAGATATGAATTATGTGTGGTACATACATATAATAGCCATTGTATAGTAATATATTTATCACATATCAAACACATACTATAGAAATACTATATATCACACATCACACATATGTACATTTATTTAATGAATTTTTAATCTGCATTTTAAGTGAAGGCTTTGTACTAGTAATATAAATGGAAAAGAAACAATGACTAGTTAACCAAAGCAGAAGGTAATGAAAAACAATACAGTGAGAAAGTATTATTAGCACTTTTTCATTTTGGGCCTGTTAAAAATGAGAGGTGAACAAATGTTTGGTGGCTAAGACATAGGCATGTCCTTATAATTTCTTTTTATTTTTAAGAAATTGGAAAGGATGAAGGATCATTGAAAAGAACGTCTTTACGACTGTGTCTTTTAATACTACCCACTGCTGTGTTTTCCCAGTGGTGTCTGGCAAAGCCCTCAAACCATGGTTTTGTTTGCCTGGAATTTGGAAGGCACATGGCTGTCCAAACCTCCAACCCCATTATCACATCTGCCAAGCTAAGCCCAGGTCTGCCCAAGTCCTCTACTCTGAAGGAGGCCAGGCTTCTGAGGCAGTGCACCCATGTTTGTTCTCTCAAGGGTGAGAAAGTCCTAGAATCCAGGTGTTTGGGGGGGGGGGGGAGAAAGCAGCACTGTGGAGTCTGCAAAGGCAGGATATTTCAGACAGATGGAACAGCCTTAAAGAAGGCAGAAGGAAAGAGACAACACGGCCTATTTTCAGGAAATGGCAAGTAATTAATTTAGTGTGGCTGGAGCCTCATACATACTGAAGGGAAGGTGAAGAAAGGAGAGGGTGAGAGATGCGGGTAGCAGAGGTAGGGTGGCAGGCCTTGCGGAGCCAGCAGGTCTCACTACTGACTTTGTGCTCCAGTTGAGATGCCAGCCTGGTGCTTATGCCAGTCCTGCCCTGGTATTTTTAGGTAAATCCTTTTCTGGGTGGTAACAGTATTCCCTTCTGGAAGAAGTCTATTTTTACTGCATGGATGTATTGATAAGATTTGAGCGGTGGGTGGAGGGTAGAAACACTTCTAGGATTTTGTTTTACTTTTTGGGCTATGCAGTTTCAGGGAAAGAAGAATTTCTAAGTCTCATGGAGGGAGATTGGTGAAAGATTGGGTCCCTCCAGGAAAAAAAAAAGGATTAGGGGGAGGAATTTTCATTAGGGGGATAACAGAGGTGTCTGATGGGAAATTTGATGAAATTTCAGGTCTTCTAGACAGAAACAGATGCTGAGACAATGATTGAGCATGCGGTTTATTTAGGAAGTGCCGGGACACTGCTAAGGGAGTGGAGAAGTGAGACAGGGCAGGGAAGGCAGCTGATTCGGGCACCTTAGCATGCCAGGTATCACAGCAGGTGCCTGAAGCCCAACCTTGTGGTAAAAGGTATAGAAAATATGCCTTTGAGTATTCCTTGCCAAAGGGCTGGGGAATGAGTATTTAATCTGTACCCCTTCCCTTAATCAATAGTGAAGTGCTAGCCCAGCAATATACCCATTCTTAGGCACTTCTGACTTCTCAAAGGCACAGGAAACTCAGGAGTTGGCAACCTGGACAAGGCATCCCCTGACTGAGGCCTGAAATCAGAAAGGAGCACATGGACTTGTATGTGTGTGGAGTCACTTCCACCTCTTCTTTGGTTTGGGATGATGTGTTTGCTTTCCCAGGAGTCACGTGAAATCTTCGGTTATATTCCTGTATTGCCAATGCATTGGAAAGTTGAGTCTGGTTAGAAGATGTGACTTTTTGCCAAGTGTGCCCTTCAACTGGGCATCGCTGGGAGTAGGTGCTAGCCCAGCAAAGCTGCCTTACTCGGGTGACACAACCATATTGGAGTTACGAGCTCTTTCTTGGTTGTAATAACCAAGAAAGCTCATCTGGCTTGAAGTGGAGAAAAAATGAAACTCACTGCATTCAGGAACTGAAAAGTATGGGAAAAGGTCTTCAGGTATAGTTTGATCCAGGCACAACTGATCTCATTTGATGTTGCTCTGATTTATGTTATCTTTCTGGCTTTTTGAGCTCTGTCTTCCTCTGGATTGATTCCCTTCTCCCTATATTATGGTAAGATGATCTCCAGAAGTTTCAGGCCCACACCCTACCTTCTCATTACCCTAAGAGGAAGATGACTTCTTACAACAAACAATTACAGTAACTTCCAAGACTCAGTTGCGTTTGTACTGATGGACTTTCCTTGAGTTGTGTGCACATCACTGAAGTTCTCCTGAGACCATGATACTCTTGACTTTGACTGAGCCACCTAGGTTCGCATGCCAACAACTTGAGAGCTGGAAGTGTGCTTAATTCTACCCAAATCTCACAGAATGAGAAGTGGAAGAGGAGTTGTTCCCCAAGCTAAAGTGAATGCTATTGGTAGCAAAAGAAGAGGTTGTGTATATTGAACAAAAAAGACAAGAGATAAATCCACTGTCATCCAACAAAACCAACAAAATGCTTGGAGACCTGGAAACTTGGGCTGATTTTAATGACCTAGGACAATCTCAGGCTGCTCTGGTCACAGATACACTATCTCTAGAACAATCCACTTTCCTGAGCCAGACCCATGGCTTCCTTTCAGAGCTGCTGACTCCAGCTGATGGATGAGGGTCTCAGGGTTTCCACAGCACTGGATTTCCTTTGACTGCTATAACCTTGAGCTTCAGGCTTTATTGGCAGTATTTAACACAAATCTGTTTTCCATCCTTGTCAGATCCCACTTCAATATGCGCCACAGGAGGAGAAGTCGAATGCTAAATTGATTTCTCTAATGGGGAGTTCTCTGCAGCAGATAGCAACCCTTCTGGAGATGCATTAGTTGGATTACAATTGAATCTTTGCTTGCTTGCTTTTATGGACTCTCCTCTTTGCCAGAAGTATGGGATTCTGATAGCATCATTTGCCCAATGTTATTTTTCTTTAGAAGGGGAAGGGCAAGAAGATTGGGGCACCTACTTCCAGTCTCTAAATCTGCAAGTGGGTCTTTTGCTGACCTGGCTTTCCAAAGGATTCAAATTTAGGAATTAGCAATTTGCGAGTGCCTGGAATGGTTGGTGTCAAAATGCTACTTAGCAAGAAGCAGGTTGCAGAGTGTCTGGGCTGCTGTGCATAAACACTGCCTTGGGCATCTGGGAGCTGGCATTCTTGCCTCTTTGTGGGAATTTAGGGGGTATTTATGCTGATTCTAAAACTGGGGGTAATTTTTTTTCTAGAAATGAGTGACTACTGCTTACTTCTATGAAGTTCATATCCATTTCTATGTGCTTTAACAAAAAGAATGGTCACTTTGAATTTTTATTAGGTGAGAGACTCTTAGCATTTTGTCATGTGGTTCTCCCAGATCCATGAGATGGGGATGATGCAGGCAAGGGGACTGGTGAGGATAACTTGCCCAGATCACACAACTGTTATTGATGAGTGGTGGGATCTGTATCCATTCCTTTGTTTGGATTCAAAGGTTGTTCCCTTGGTACCACTATACCTCTCTCCCATAGGGAAGCATGGTCTTTTCATTAGGAATGAACTTGCTATTATATTCCAAAGTAAGGCCTGAGATTTGCAGTGTGAGGTTCTGGAATGTAACACATAGAGAGAAATAAAAACTAAAAAGAATCTTGTCTGTATGAAATGTCTTCGCCACACCCACCACACCAACTTGTGAGGAAAGACCATCTTTATTTCCTAGATATGAGGTATATTTTCAAGGTAGTAGAAATCTGGACCAGGACTGTTGTTTCACTGGGACATCAGGTAGATTCTCTGACTGGAGACAATGGGTTTTTCATCTTGAAATCAGATTCACATTTCAATTGAAATCTACCTTGTCTTTAGCCCTTCCAGATCCAACTTCTTGGGGATACCCAGATAACTTAAAACAACTGTATGACCAGAAATGGCTGATTCTCTTTCAGTCTCAGGTTCCTCATCTCTATACTAGATTCAGTAGTATCAGTTCCCTTTTAGCTAATGTTAGCTAACTTAGGTGATTCGTAAGAGTTAAATCTAGCAACCTGCATAGAGGAGTCCAGATGTCTGTGCTCTCTTTTTTTTCTGTTTGTTGACTCTTCATTTTTGCATCTCTCAAATGAAAAGGTGGGTCAGCTCCATTTCTGCACCATGACCAAGTCACTTGAAAATGGATGGGGTTGGCAGGGAGAGGACTAAGGAAACTGAGATCTGTGGACAAGTGTGAGACATCGGAAACAGCTTCAGGAAAGGAGAGCAAGCTGGTAACACTTTGGAGTCTTGAGGAGTTGGCTATGGACAAGGAACAGTAATTGAGGTTGGCTGCTGGTACGGGGAAGTTCAATAAGAACTGATGGGGTGACATATCAGGCTGGCAGAATATGATGAACCTGTCATCGGGTATTAGGGGTTATATCAGATACTGTTCAGAGGCCAGGGTGTAGACAAGGTTGTAGGTGAGATGGTGGTTCTTCTGTTACTACTGCTGTGCAGTGAACCCCTCCAAAACCTAGTGGCATGAAACGACCACGTTATTGGACTCCTGATTCTGTGGGTTGGGCTTTGACAGGACTGTCTCTGCTGCTGAGGTCTGGGGCCTCACCTGAGGAGACTCAGAGGCTCCAAGGGATGATTTGGTGACTGGAAGCAGGAACCATCTGCAGAGGACTCTGCTCACTTGGCTAGGGGTGATGCTGGCCTCAGCTGGGTATCAGGCATAGCACCATGTCGTATCTCCAGGTGCTGTCTTTCCAGACTTGCTTGGTGCAGATAAGATGCCTGAGTGTCCATGAGAGTTCTGGAGCAACGTCTGGCGCTTTCCCTATTGAGTCTCAGTGTCACATAGTTTCACATACTCTTGGTTCAGGGACAGGCATCCTAAACACCAGATCTCAATGAGAGAAGTACAGGTGGTGCAGGCAACAGATACTATCCCATAAGAAAGTATGTGGGGGTCAGAGGTGGGGTTGCACCCTTATTTGTTAGGTGCTTAAAGTCTTACTAAATTTTTGTAGTGTGAATATTGAT
Organism: Uropsilus gracilis; assembly: GCA_004024945.1. Classification (NCBI taxonomy): domain Eukaryota; kingdom Metazoa; phylum Chordata; class Mammalia; order Eulipotyphla; family Talpidae; genus Uropsilus; species Uropsilus gracilis. Next base: position 93,443 of record PVHY01003277.1, on the reverse strand, counting down.
AGCACAGGCTCTGGAAGCAGAATGTCCACCACTGACCCGCACAAGATCAGATTTCAGGCCTCAGCTTTCTCATCTATGAAATGGGGCTAAGGATGGGATCTGTCTCATTGGTTCATTGAGAGTGTTAAGTAGATGAGGCACATAACAAGTGCTCAGAACCAAGCCTGCGATGTCATAAACACACTGTAGAAAAGTGTTTAGTGTTATCACCAAGGCAGAGACTAGCCTTAGGAACCAGAGGTAATGCAGAGACCTAAGCAAGGACAAAGGTTCAGGTAGCCTGTTAGAAATAAGGGACTGATGCTGACACGAATGTGGTATAGATGATACATTGTGAATCAGAATTGATCCTGGAAATGGGGCTGCTTTCTTAGGGACAGGCGAAAGATAGGGACCAATGCTCCTTTGGAGGTGAAGGGGACCTCAGGCATGGGAAGAATAGGGGTCAAGTTTTACAGTAGACTTCCACTCCCCCCCCCCCATTTCCTGCAATGCAAACTCCATGTCTGCATGCATCAACTTTGTCAGATAAAAGGTCTAGAACTAAGTCATGTTAAACCAACCATGGGCGACAGAGGAATGAGGTCTGAGTCCTTTGTCACTGAGGCAATTACAGATCTCTCTTGAAAATGTTGAAACAGAAGAGACTGGTAGTCACAGGGAAGATGCCCCCATGGGCTCTCAGATACCCTCACTCCCAAGGCAAGCAGACATCTTTGGTTGCAGGAGACAAGGATTCAGAAACCCCTGTGTCTGCTCACTTTCCCCAGTCATCCAGAAGCAGAGTCTCACGTGTGTGTCCATTGCCTCAGTATTGTTAGGGGTCCTCTCTTCACCTCACAGAACCACCTGACTTTTAAATTTATTTCTTCCTTGATGGCCCCATTCTCAGTGAGGGTAAATCCATCCGTTCATGTCCTCATCTATCCATCACATACTTAATAGGGGTTTATTATGTATGAGACATTTTTTAGGGGATACAGTGGTGGGAATGACACAAGTCCTTGAGCTCATGAATTAGTTTCCAGATATGGAAGATAGAATAAAGAAGTAGATCTATAAAAATGGATGTATAGTTTCTTATCTGTTATGCCCATCATGTTGTGAGGAGTGTGATAGAGGCAGAAATATCAGAGACAGGGACGCAGTGAGGAGGTCATGGAGGGAGTCTTAGAGTCAGTGACATGTGAGAAACCATGCTTCATGAGAGGAAGTCCTCCATGTGCTGAGGAGGGGAAGAATATTCAGGTGGAAGGACTAGCACCTTCAGAGACTGAACTTGATGTGTTTGAATCACTTAGAAGGAGATCGATATGATGGAGTCTTAGTGACTGAAGAGAAAAGTCATGTGAGAACAAATGAGAAGCGAATGGTGTGGGGATTGCTGCCATGATAAGCAGTGTGGACTTTAAGTGTAATGAGAAACCACTGGTGATTTTTATGTAGGGATACAATATTGTCTTATCAGCCTATTTTAAAGGTCACTCTTTGATATCTGCTGGGAATGTGCTGGCAAAGTATATTCTTGATTCAGGGTTGACATTTTCCTCTACTAGAAACCCTGTAAGACAGAGTTTCAGGGAAGGATCTCATTGGTCAGTCTTGAGTCTTATAAAAATTCATGGACCAATCACTGTAGCTATATGATGGAATATTTTAAGTGGCCCAGCAGAGATCAAATCTTCTCTTCTAGAGTCTGGGGGTCCTGTCCACCGAGTAAATGAAGAATAATTTCTGAAATGAATATTGCCTGTAAACAGCAGATGAGCTGATGGATGCTAGACAGGGAAAAGAGGCAGAGGTTCTTTCTGTTGCTCAATGACATTCCTACAGTGTGGACATGACATCTTTGCTTGAGCACACTCATTCATGTCTGGTGCTCCTTCTTCCAACTTGCCCCCTGCTCCATCATTCACCAGAGCAGCTACCAAGGAACAGATTAAATGGCAAAACACTTTCTCCTGGCTGTAAACCAGGGCAATATCCACTTATGTGGTTCTGCCTTCAGTGCCTGTTGGGTGACAAATACCATTCCTGACTACCAGCTCATCTAGCTCCTTTGAAGAGTATAGCACCATCTTCTTCACTGTTTATTTTTCTACCCTACATAATCTCAGTTCATTTCTGTCTTTACCTGGGTCACAGTTCCACTGCCAAGCTGAAATCGTTCCTTGGAGTGTGTTGGGTGTCATCGAATTTTCAGATACTCTCTTGTGCTCATGGGATTTGCTCCTAGTTGAATAGGAACAATTTCTTATTATAAGCTGGATTTAGGCTAAAATAAAACAATATAGTATGCACAGGAAGCTATTAACAGCTCTATACAAAGAAACCAGTAGTTAATAAATTGTCATTGTTGGAGAAGACAAGGTGAGCAAAAAGCAGCTTGAAAATCAGAAGAGGAAATTTTTAGTGGGGGGTGGTGATATCTTAGGGGAGGAAAATATCCTTTTGATTTTTCTATACTGTTGTCATAGCCAATAGTTTGTGGGCCTTTCTTGTTGCCAGAAGGGAAGTTGGTAGGAATTTTCTTCCTATACTATCTGTATTTACCACCAATGTGGAATTAACTGTGTTTTAAAGTTTATACATTTAAGCAAGCATTTATTGAGCACCTACTTAACACCTTTGGTAGGTGAAAGGGCATGGCAAAAAGAATACTAGAAAGGTGGTAGACTGCTTAACTGTCTTGACTTAACCAACTGCCAAAGGCACTGCCTCCTAATACATCACATTGGGGAATGGCCTTCAATACATAAATATGTGCATGGGCACAATAGACAATTAGCCCATAGAAGAACCACAAAAGAAGACAGAAGAACCACAAAAGAAAGGAATTCGGGTGGGATTAATGCAGCATCCCTGGTGAGTGACTGGTAGTGACCAAGAGGGTATGGATTAGCTCTGAACCCCACATCTCTCTGTCCACCTCTGCCCAATAGATCTCAATTTCTTCTTAGAGATGCTGCTGGCATTTAAACAAGTGTGATCCAATTCCAGGGTTCCATGGCTTATCTGACCGATCACACACCTTATTGACAAGACCAAAGGTCTCTTAGAAGGCAAGCGGTATGTTTTAGGTAGTTCAACATAGTCAAGTCAAAAATAACATTACAGGGTTTCATTTAACCTCCAGGCTCTCATTTCACCTTTAGGTTTCTCTAGCTACTGACCCACAGGTGCATTCTAACCATCATACACACTGGCCAAAGTTGGAATTCCAGAGTGACCCTTTGCTAGCTATGTGACTGCTGTCAAGTTTCCTAATTCTTCTGAGCTCTTATCATCTTATGGACTGTGATGAGGATGGACTGGGGCTGAGGAACATGGAGTGGGTGAACCCAATGTGTAAAGCTCCCCCCTCTCCTCTTTTCCCCTTCCCTTTTCTCCCTCTGGTGAAGTACTAGAGGATACTCTGGTGAGGCTGCCTCACTGAAGGGACTCTGTGGCTTATATTCTTTGGACCAAAGTTTTGGATATTTTTCAATTCTTTTTTTTTCATATTTTTCCCCTTTCTCATTTTAGCAGATGAGAACTCTTGCTGTGTGTGACAGCTGATATTCTGAAAATGACAAGTCGCCTCATTTGGGACAGAATGTGCTCGGGGATTTTTATCTGTGTGTGCACAGTGTTCATCTGAACACGTCTGTGGCAGGGATTCCAGACCATAGTCTCGGTAAGCCTGGGACTCAGAGCCCAGCTGAGGGGAAGGAGGCTTCTCCCAGCTCTGTCACCCAGAGACCCACAGTTTCTTCTTCTGAAACATCTCCCATTGCTCTCATCACCTCCAGTGTCCTTAGATTTTGCTTGACTACCTTAGACTTCAACCTCTTGATTCATCTTTGGAGGCTAATCTCCTATCCTTGAAGTCACTTTGCCTCTAAATTAAAATGATATTAGTGGTACCAATAGAACTCCAATTGTTGATATCTTTTATGTGCCAGGTACAGTTCTAAGCTCGTATCCATACAGCTCATGTACTCTTCCAGCAAGTCTTTGTAAATCACATGGATCTTCTCCTGGATGTAAACATAAGAATTGACAAGCGATTGTCATTCTCATATGACTCCATGCTTGTTCATACCATGATTCTCTGATTTAAAATCACCTCATAGGCACTAAATCCCTTAGTTTGAACAGTGGATCCTGATCTATCTGAGTGTCCGTCTCCATTTGCTCTCAGGGCTTCTCTCCACACTTACTCCAGTCTCACTGTTCTTAGCACTCTAACGTCTTACTCTTTCTCATTTCTCTGCCTTCTCATTTTTCCGTTCTGGCTCCATTCTTTCAAATCCAGCTGGCACACATCTGTGCATCATCCCATTGTTGGATTCTTCATTAATTTGCCCCAAAATTGCAAAGTAGAGTAAGTTCATCCCTCCTCTGTTCCCAATTTAAATGTGCCTCCTTCCATTCAATTGTCACTGGAAGCTGGAAGCTTCTAAGAGAGACTCTGGTAGCTGCCATTTCAACAAAACTTCCTACCTATGTTCCTGCATCAAAGCTGAAACTCCAGATGTGCTTTCCAAGCCTTCCTTGAACACAGCTGAGTGCCTGCAATGTAGCTCTGTCTGACAAGTGGTTAGGACAAGTCAGATGCATAGTTTCTAGGATGGTGTTCTGCTTCTTGGCAGGAAGAGCAAGCATGGGAGAAGAACCCACTGGAACTACTGTCCCTTACACCCTCTTGAAGGCACGTTTACTAGCTCCTTTAGTGATACATAGCTACCTGCTTAAGAATAATCAGCCAACAATCCCCAGGCGCAGGGGAGTCTAAACACACACCTATGACAGGATATCATAGTGCTGCCAGAACCAAGCATCTGGGATCCAGCGCCTTTAGACTTCTTGTTAAATAAGTTGTAAATGTCCTAATTTAAGCCACTCTTAAATAGCAACTTTGTTACATTCATTGAAAGCATTCCTAGCAGAGTCTCTTTGCAATTCTCCATCCCCTTTGGATTTTGAGTGTTCCAGGGTAGACGTAGAATATTTATCTTTATGATCCCCTGACTCACTTAAGGCTTGGTAGTAGTAATAGTGGCATCAATTAAAACTGCTGATATTTATTCAAACGCTGTATCTTTCTGACTTTAGAACCTGGATCCCTTACCACTACAGTATAATTCTGGTCGTTGATCATAGTGGAATGAACAAATGAACAAATAACTTATCAGCAGGAGGAGCTGCAGAAATTGTTCTCTATTCCAGTTTTACTTTGGAACTTTGTTAGAATTTATATTAGGATTTAAAAAATGAGACTCTGCTCTTTGTTGTGCATTTTTTAAACTTCTTTTTCCTAACCCATAAAAATTTGCCTACTTGAGCTTTCCGGGGTCGTTAAAAGGAGGCCCAAATGGTGGTTTGAGGTACTTTCGTAGGTGCATTCAGTGCATGGCTTAATGTGGACCAACAATACTACGATGTAGTTGTTACCAGAGAAATGACAGGGCTGCCAAATGCTGGCCTATAATACCACCACATGCCACAGGACTCCATGTCTTTCCTCCTCCAGTACCTAATTGACACCTGGTTGAGGGTTACCACCACTCTAATTTACTGGGTAAAAGTTTGATCTGCTCCTCTGGGAGGTCAGAGCAGGGACCTGTGGAATGTCCCTGGAGTACATGAGTTGGGAGTGTGCTAGTGATGTTACAGTAGGACTCTGGCTTCCCTGAGCTAATGCATTCAGTCCTCCAGAGCTAGTGTTCTTCCCTTGCAGGTTTGCGGGGAAGATGCCTGAGATGAACTTCACTCCTAGTCCTGAATACATTTCTTTCTTTCTGCCCCAGGACCTGGGACCACAGAGTCATATGAAATTGGCAGCTTTCAGAACCTGGGAAGACCTAAGCAACCCCATGGGAGCTGGCAGGGCAATGCCCCATATCCAGATCTAGGGGGTAATAGGAAATACTCAGCTCCACCCTACCATTTGTCCTCTCCCATCCTCTGTTCTTCCATAGAAAAACTATTCTTAAAATATTTTTCAGTGTTCTTCTGTTTTTATGTTTTCATGCTGTTTCCTGTCCTCTGCTTTCGTTTTACCCATTGTAAACCCCCCCCCCCCCCAAGAAGAGCTATCTGGGAAGACAGTACCTTCCTTAGAATTTTAAGAAAGAGAAAAAAACCCACAAAACTGCATTTAGTCTATAGGAATTGGGGAATATTTGAAAACACAAATATATTAACATTTTTTATCTTATCACGTCTGTGTCTGCTATCTACAGTGTTAATATGTTACTATATCTATGCCTGTAGCCACCACTACATCAATTTATGGGAAGAGAAGATGGATATTAATTCATGTTCCTTTTTATTTGCACATCCCCTCCTTTTCTCTCTTCTCAACCAGGCCTACCCAAACCAAGAAGATAAGGGGGTTCAGGACTCACTGCTGCAGGTGGGAGGAAAACTGCCCTGCAGTTCTTCCCTGGCTTTGTGCTATAAAACTGACATGTGACAAGGATTTGGGATGTAAGGGAGCATCATGGGGAGGATGTGACTTCCTTCCTCCTGTGAGGGGACAAGCTCTGTGCCCAAGAGAGGTGACCCTGGGTATACCTCCTGGACATGTGCCGGGGAGACTGCAAGACTCTACAGGTTGATGTGTTTCTAAGTCAAATGGGAGCCCAGACAGCTTAAAAAATCACAGGTGCTAAGTATGATGCCCAAGCAGCCTTTGAGACTGCAGAGCAATGTGGAAGTGACCAGAAGGGCAGGAGACATCATGGAGTCATTAATATCCTTATCCTCAAAGTCCAGAGTCATGTCATTGGGCCTAAGGGACAGGAGAAGACCTCAGGAATGGCTAGGAATTCTCTCTGCTCTCCCTGCATGTTGCACTCAGCATACTAGAGACCTTGGGTCAGAACTGGTGCTGCTTGACATAGAGAGGAAGATGACAGATTGACACAGATGTAGATTTGTGTACCTCTGTACGTATGTACGTGCAATCTGTATTCACCCAAGATTCCTCATTCCACCATCCCCTGTAAGTGAAACCAGGTGCCAACAGGGCACCCAAACTAAGCAAGGAGACAAATACAAATACCAAGAGACAGTGCCTGATACAGGTCACTGTCCGTCTGTGGGTTCTTCCACTTGCACACACAATTGTAAGAGACCTCAGGCTCCAACAACCATGGGGTTTATTTTACAAAGGAAAAACAAAAAGCTACCTCACCCAGTTAGTGTCCCCCAGACAAGTGGAGTGCCGGCAACCGGTCACCAGGAGTGCCGGAGAGCTGCGATGCTCAGACGGTCACCAGGAGAGTGCCACCAATGGACAGCTCTTAGAGACACCAGGCCCAGGACCTTTGGTGCTCCTGTTGGTCAATGTCAGAGAGAGGACCTGAGGTCCAGTCTCTGCAATTATCTTGACTTCTCTTTCTTCCCAGGTGGTCAGCTACTGGATATGGCTGCTGGTGCCTTCTTTATTTTTTATTATTCAAATAATTTATATATATATTTCATATCTTTGTATTCCCCGGGGTTCACCCACCACCTCTCCTCCCTGACCACTCTTCCCAGTCCTAGTTGTGTACTTTAGTTTTATTGTTGGCTTGTTTTATTTTTCCTCCTGGCCTTTTGTTTGTTTTTCCTATGTTCCGTGTATTAGTGAAACCATTTAGTTTCTGTCTTTTTCTTTCTGACTTTTTTCTGCTGACCTTTTTTCTAGGTCCATCCATGTCTCAAATTCATCAAGTTTGTCATTTTTAATTGATGAGTAATATTCCTCTATTGTGTATATATACCACATCTTTAAAGAGGGTCACTACCTAGTAGTTCAGGGGTCAACCCACCAAAAAGCCATACAATTATCAACATAAATTCACCAAATGAAGGGGCACCGAGATTCATAAGCTAACAGAACTGAAAACAAATATTGGTGAAAACATGTATGCAGTACTAGACTTTAGCACTCCACTTTCACCAATGGTCAGATCAATGAAACAAACTACACAGGGACAAAAGCTTTAAAAGAAGACCTAGACCAAATGGACCTAATAGATATCTACAAAGACACTGCACCCCCAAGAAAAGAAATACACCTTCTTTTCAAATGCACATGGATCCTTCTCTAAAACTGACCACATACTAGGCTACAAGGCAAACCTGAATAAATACATAAAGATTAAAATAATACCAACTTTCCCCCCTTCTTCTGAGGCCAGGAACGGAGGCCTTCTCTTCTCCCTTAGAGCTACAACAGGTCTCTTAGAAGCTGGAGCAGTTCTTCTTGGAGACTGGAGTGTATCCTTCCTTTAAATTCCCTCAGATCCTGGCTTAAGTCCACCTTCAGAGTGCCCCACCCTACAATGTGATTAGAGCATCCTTTACACCATGGCTGATTGGACTATTTTGGCGAGACCACTACAGCAGCTGCTGGCTCCTGCCTGGTATCATAGGTATATAAATGCAAATATGGACAGGGTTATATGAAGTCCCCTCCATTTGGCACAGTCCTTTTTCAGGGCTAACATTTGGGGATCTTTTGTCCCTTGTACAGCCACACCGCTTCTGACATTTCTTAATTATTAAAAGTGAAAGGAGTACCATCCATTTTTGCTCACATCTTTATCTTTTCTTTCTCTCCTGTTGCTCTAAACTCTGATTTCCAGGTAGCCATTCTGAATACCCTCCAGGGCCTCCAGCACCATGGACATGGTCTCTCACACACACTTTGCACCCAAGTTCTTTTTTATGCTCAGCTACCTCCATCTCCCTACCCTGTCCATGATGTAACCCACACTGATCTTGTCATCTCTTTGTCTGAATCATTCTCATATCTTGTTCCAGTGCCAGGTGAGAAGTGGTTTTGTAATTTTTAGGAAAATTCCTTTGGCCACTCTCTTCAAACTTAGCTGTATTACCCTTAAACACTTCTTGAAACATAGAGACTTCATACATAGTTGATAGATCAAAGAATGGATGTTGGGATTTGTCCATGAGTGGGGTCAGTGAATAGACTAATGAATAAATGAATGGATAGGTGAAGGAGTGAAGGATGGCTGTGTGAAAGAATAAATGATAAATGATGTTTGGATTTCTGACCTCACGTTCCTAAATGATATCTTTAGATAAAACATTCACTACTCTTCAACTTGCTGGAGTCTGGTCTGCCAGTCAAGCATCTTCATGTCCTTCATCTTGATGTCAAGGAGCTAAAATAACAGGTGGAAGCATTTGCTTTTTAAAATCAAATCTTATTTGGAGCTGCCAGAGGTCAGAGCCATAAACCAGAGGCATAAATCATCCCTTTTGTTTTTCTATATTAGCACTCGGCCATCTGAACAGGGACTTTCATTGACTTGTGGGGAGAGGTTGCTGGCTTCACAGACAGCCCAAGGGCAATCAAGGTCAATCATTTGTTTACTGTTTTTTTCAACTCTTCAGCCAGTCTTTCAGTGCTGCTTGATAATTAAGAGAAAGAATGTGGGGATTCTAGTAAAATTGGGTTCTGCTTTGATTTTTCTACTTGTTAACTGTGTGTCTTCAGGACAGTTATGTAGCTTTCCTGAGCCTCCATTCACTCCTGTGTAAGTGGGGGTGGAGAGCACCATATTTAACTCTCTGAGTTGTTCTGAGTTAACTGAGTTAAAGGTTGCACAGTGCCTGGAATAGAGGCAATGCTCAGTAATGTTAGCTTTTATCATAAACGCTTTAATTCATTAATTCCTTCTGTCATCAAACATTCATTGCATTCTTATTGACTAGCAGACCCTGAACTCAGTAAAATCTGCTTCCTACCTTTTAAGACCTCACAGTCAGTTGAGCTTGACAGATACATGGGTCAATAATGAGAAACCCTGACAGATTCAATGGTGGCTGGTAGAAAGTAGCAGGATGGAGAAGGGAGTGACTCACCCTCTGTGTTTGGGGAGATGGGCCATATGACTGGGGATTGCTAAAGAATTCTGGTCTAATATAGAGGAGGTAATGTTGGAATTACAAAGTACTTTAAGCTGGGGAGATACGATTTTGCTGTTTCCCTTAAAACTTCATTAGCATGCAGTGTAATAAAAGATGAAATAAACACAGAGAGGCTTGGAGAAAAGCAGATAGAGGGACAGTTGCTGATAACCAGGTTAGGTGTGAATTGAGGAGAGTCTGGATTCTGTGGGTGAGGAATGCAGAGAAGAGGGCAGGTTTATTGGGGGCTCGCTTGTATTTCACTTCTCAGAGTGGTTCTCTCTATGGCAGCCTCAGCCTCTGGGGAGCTTTTCAGAATACATTTCCCAGACTCCACCCTGTACTTCCAGGATCCCTGTGTCAGCAGCATCCCCAAGTGATTTGAGAATGCATTCAGTCTCTAGTAGGCATGCAGGTGAAACCTGGAGAAGATGATTTCCACCTGGCTGTGGATTTGCTGCTTGAGAAATGGGAGAAGGTTATAGTTCTTCATTAGTGATATTTTCTCCTTGGTATTGATTTAGAAAGAGGGTTGTAAAACAGAGACCTGTGGTTTCTCCTTGAGCCCAGCGAGTGACAGTTCCAGAGGCTCACTTACACATCTTTGTACATTGGGGCAGCTTTCTTTATCACCAAAGCCAAAGCTAAGTGTTTATGGCTGAGTTATAAATCCCCAGAACATGGATTTCTTACTGGAAGTGCTGACTCAACCTTAACTTCAGCAGTGCAAATGGTGCCACAATAAAATATATATATCAAAGTTGTGGCAACTATAAAGGTCTTTTAAAATCGAGTTGACATTGCAGTATGTTTCCTTGCGATAAGGTGAGGATTTACGTTCATAAATAGAATTGGGAAAGCTGAGAAGCATAATTGCCAATTTGGGGTGTTGAGATTTGGGGATCTTTTGTCCTTGATCCTCACTGAAGACTTCCTTTTCTTTCTGTGGGAGACAGTCATACATTTTAGCTCTTAGTCTGGCTTTGGACACAGAGATGGAGCAATTCTAAAGACCCCCTTGAACAGCTCCCCTTGTAAGGTGTTTTTCAAGTCAATTCATTTTAACAAAATTCATTTTTTTTTAGACTTCTGCTCTGTTCCAGGCACTTAACTGTCTACCCAGAATATGAAATGAACCAGAAATTCTGACTTCAGTGAACTCATAATGTAGTCTGGGAGGTAGACTTTCACTTATTCATTCAGCAAATATATTTGAGTGCTTATTATGTGCCCAATGCTAATTCTGGGGTGCTGGGGTTAAAGAAGTAAACTTGAGAAATCATTGCCCTTAACAAGTCTGTATTCCAGTGAGGCAAGCCAGACTGTAAAACCAGAAACAGATAAATATGCAAATATAATTAAAACTATAAATGAAATGCTGAAATAGAGGGTTCCTATGGGATTTAAAGAGAGAGAGTGAAAAAAAAATTCATATCGACCCAAGACAATCAGAAATGGAAATAGAGACAAGCAGAGGACAGAGGAGACACCAGAATGGAGTGTTGATAACTAATTGTTTGCTAAGCCAATGCTCAGATGTGTGAACATACAAGACATGTTAAGTGCGGTGTGGCTGATGTCTGGGAAGAGTGTTTGGGGCTGGCTCCCAAGGAGGGTAAAATCAAGTAAGTTTCTAATGAACTGCCAAAAATATGAGCTTTCTTCCTCTAGCAGAGCATAATAAGATGCCTGTCTTAATAAAGGCTATGCTGGCAGTTGCGTGGAAGATGCAGGAGAAATGGGCATAATGGAGAGATTCACCAAGCCCCCAGGGGAGGGTAGGGTGATTCTAGCAGACTTGAACTTCTCCAGTGAGAAGTGGATGGAGTGCAGGGATCAAGTGGGTTGCATCAGAGATGCCTTGGTATGGGTGTGGAGGTAACACTGACTGACATTGGGCTCTTCTGTTGGAGCTTAGCGGTCCCTCTGACCTATTTTTTTAATTTGGGGGAGGTAACTCCTCCCCTCTCCCTCCATCTCCTCCCTATGGTCACTCTATCCTCTCGCTGCCAGTGATTGGTGATTTTTCAGTCCATTGGATTCTTCCTCTTCTTTTCCAGGGCAGTGTTCTTTTACCAGGTGTAGATGTGTTTTCCCAGGACGTATTTTTGAAAGGTATCGCAAAGCTCAGGGTAAGGAAAACCCAGGCTTCATCTTAGACCTAGCTCTGAGTTGCCAGCTGGAGCCGGAGGCGGGCAGCCGGGAGAGGAGGGAAGGGGCGGCCTGGACAAGATCCCGGCAGTGTCCTCACCCCGACAGTCAATATTTACACTCCTCCAAGACTTCATGAGGACGGCTCCATCGGCAAGCCGGCCCTCAGCACACACACGGCACACATGCTCTGCATTGCAAAGCGCGTGTTTTAATATCGATCTCTCAAAATCCAACAGGCCTCATTGATTTTCACAGGACCTGGGAGAAAGGCTGTGATAAACCAAAGACGCTTACAGCTTCATCAGCCCAAAGGACATGACTTATTTTCCTCTTCCTTGAACTTTGCTTGGCTTCCTGAGAAGATAACTTATTTTTATTTCTTTCTTTATATCTTTATTTTGTATCAGTCTGTATTAAAGTCCTATAAATAACCTTGGAGACACACGAAACAGATTCATTTAATTTTCCTTTAGTTATCCTAAGTCGGAACAGATGTGTGTTTGTGATAGAAAAGGGGAGGGAGAGAATGAATCATAGGTGTGGAGAGAGATAGGAGGAGCCCGCTGGCATCTGTGCGGGGGCATCTGACTGAGTTTAGGAGATCAGCAGACAGTGCAGGCGCAGCCTGGCTGGGCCAGCGGGGCCTAATGACATCTGTCATCGCTCAGACCCTGGGAGGCCAACATACCAAATAATGGGACCGGGGAGCCACTTCATCAAGCATGTGTTTTTGGCATAGCCTGACTATGGTTGTACCCCAGGGCCTGACTGACTGAACCCCAGAACCCAGCTGTGGCTCTACCTCTGGGACCAGCTGTGGTTGAACCCCAGGACCTGGCTGTGGCTGTGACCCGGGGACCTGCTGTGCCTGTACCTCAGAGCTGTACCCCAGGGCCTGGTTGTGGCTGTACCCCTGGGCCCAGCTGTGGCTGAACCCCAGCACCTGGCTGTGCCTCTAACCCAGGACCCGACTGTGGCTGAACCCAAGACCCGACTGTGACTCTGCCCTGGGGACCGACTGTGACTGAACCCCAGAGACCTGCTGTGGCTGTACCCCAGGACCCTGTTTTGGCTGTACCCTGGGACCCGGCCATGGCTGTACCCCCAGAGCCCAGCCATGACTGCACCCCAGGACCTGGCCGTGGCTGTACCTCACTGCTCAGACCACTGATGGCCTTACTTTCGTCTGTGCTTCGAAAGGTGTTGGTGAAAGTGGTGGGAGACTGGTGCTGAAGGCACTGGGGCCTTGGCCTCCGCTTCCACGGGGCCATGTGTGACTCGGGAGGACACCCCCAAGAGGGCTGCAGTACAGTGAGGCGGTTGCCAGTTTAGGACAGCATGTGCTAAAGGGTCCAGCTGAACAGCCCGAGGGGAGAACGCATAGGGCAGCTCTGGGGAAGGGCACAGACCTCCACCCTCTGCGCTCTCCCTCCTCTAAGCCTTGAGTTGTCATAAACCCAGCAACTTTCTGTTCTTCTGGGCTTTCATGGCAAACTCCTCCCACAGACATGGTGGATGGAATCATTGCCATTTGGGATTGATCCAACCAGCTCCAGCCCCTTTCTCCTCCCTAGGGGTTGACTTTCATTGTAGAGTTGGTGCCACTGGAGACCGGCCCCCAGCCTTAGGTACTTTCTAAAAGTCACCTCTGAACATAACAGGAGTCTTAAAGTTTCCTTTAAGACTTAAAGGTTCCTTTAAGACTCCCTTTACTTAGGAAATTCTTAGGATTCTAGGTGGAGCTTTGTGCCAGAAACTGAAGGAAGACCAAATATATGCTTCTTAAGAATCACAGATTCTGTTCCCCCAGTGGCCAGCACAGGACCTGCTGGTAGTGTAGTTTTAGTGGATTCTGGATTCTGATGTCCCAGGTCTTCTTAATCCTAGATACCACTCGGTGGGGGCTCTGAAGATGTCTCCACACCCCTATAACTGGCTCTGGACTCACATTGAACTCCAGTGTCTAGAAAAGGATGTAATGTTTCTCTTTGAAAGGAGGGTGGAACATGGATGGACAGACTATTTGTTTAGGCAAAATATATTGGGTGTCTGCTATGTGTTTGTCAATTTTGATGCCAGTGATAGAAAGAGGAATAAGGTGTCATCCTTTCCCAGATCAGGGTCCCAAACTGAGGGCACAGATGTTGCAGACCATGGCATCTATAAGGAGGTGGCTATAGCTGGCGCTGTGTGTGCTGGATCCCCTGCACTTTTGTGCAGATGGAGGAGCCAGGATCTTGTTGAAAGGTGGGTTTGGTCCTTTGGAGGGTGAGTCCAGGGGGTCTGCTTTCTAATAAACTCCCAAATGGTGCTGATGCTACTGGTCCACAAACTCTAATTTGAGTCACTGAAACTCATGGGATGAAATTTTTTCTGAGGGATGAACAGTTTTGCCAGGTGCAAAAGGAAGGAAAGGGCACAGCCTAGAAGAAAATGGTATGCAGAGAAACCTGGGGGGGGGTAGATTCAAGGCATCCTGTTGGGGTGACACTGGGAAACCTGCACAACTGGCTTTGGAGGGGGAATGGGAGATGAGAAAGATGAGGTGTCCAGACCCCGCAGGCCCTCATGTGCTGGGCTGAGGATTTAACCACCAGCCAGGGGAGTCAGGCAGGCTCATTCCTGAAATCACCTAAAGGATTATGTTCTCCAAAGTTCATTTTTTGCAGAGATTGATTATCATTTGCTTTTCCAAAGATAAAATCAAAAACAATTCAGAAATGGAAATACTCCCTCGAAGCAGCTTCTCCACCTTGGAGCTACTGACATTATATCCAGATAATTGGTGTGTGTGTGTGTGTGGGGGGGTGTCTGTGCTCTGCATTGGAGCATACTCAGTCGTAACACCCTAGATGCTGCTCACATCCTTCTCCCCAGTTGTGGCAACCAAAATCTGCTGCAGACATTGCCAGATGCCCTCTGGGTACCAAACAGCCCAAGCTTGAGAGCCACTGGCCTAACACACAGAGTGTTTATTGCATTCCCCTCTTTACTCCTTTCATGCAAGTCCAGACTTTTTAAATATTCAGTAGTCCCCAAGATTCCTGCAACAGGTTCTGTGGGAGGGCATCACCTCTGAGTGGGATCGATCTGCTTGCTGCTTTTTGAAGCAGCAGCAGCATGAAGAAGAACTTGGCCTGAAGTGAGAAACACAAACATACCTGCTTATAAATTCTGTTTTAAAAATAACACAATGATTTGCCTCTTCCCTCCTTTGCTTGCTTCTTTCCCTCTTCTGGATGTGCAGGGACTTACCAGGGAAGACACAGACCTGTAAAACCAAGCCCATGTCCTGGACATGTGTGGATGTGGCCAGATTTCTTGGGCTACTGTTAAGGGAAAAGAATATCAAAAGTAGACTACCCCACTTAATAGGGAACTGCTATTAATTTCCTGTCCATCATCAGATCAGATCAGGCTGAATGATATTTTACAGGAACTGGATTGATAATGCCCAACTTTTCTGCCTGTGAATTTTCCTGGGGATTCTGTGTAAACATAGAATGCCAGGCTGGGGAATATAGTGGTGGAAAGATGAGTGAACAAAGCCAGTTTCTGTGGTCAGGGTGCTTATTGAGAGGCAGTGCTATACAGTGGTTAAATCACTGGGGTGTCACCTTTGAATAGACAACATTTTAATCAGAGTCCTGGCCCTACCCCAAGATTGGTAAATTATTTTACATCTTCAAGACTTATCCTTGATTTGGATGAAAAAGGGTTTGTGGGGGATTAGATGAAAATACATCTTTTTTTAAGGACTTTTTTTTTCTAAAGGAAAGCTATTAGTGTCTGTTTTTAGGGTAAACATCTTAGTGATCACTACTTGCTTGGGACATGGAGCAGGAAAAGTGAAACTGTCATTTATGATGAGACGGTTAAAAGTCAGAAACCCTGAAAATACCTGAGGACCTGACCGGGTACAGAGAAACTGAGCAGCCCCCTTGCCCCCCAACCTTGAATCACAAAGCAGAGATGCCAGGGGCAGAGGTGAATTCAGACCTATTCACAGTGCTGCAGAGCTCCTGTTCTGTCAACAGTGCCCTGTTCTGTGTGGAGAGGGGCCTGGCAGACTCAGGTAAAAAGCCTCTGGGTTACCTGAGCTCTCGTAGGAACTGGGGACTCGGGCAAGGCCCTTCGTTGTTGACAGCCTCTTATTCTTTGAATTCATGCTCTAGTAAAGCCACTGCCAATTTATGACCATAGGGGAGTCGCTTAGCCTCCTTGAACCCCTGTTTCCACATCTGCAAAAGGGGATCTCAGTCTCTTCTAAGTAGGCCCTCATTCAGCTGTGCGAGCCTACTTTGCCTGCTTCCAGCACCTCATGGGGGCTCCATCGATGCTTATTCTCTTGTCACTCTGCCCGGACACACCAGGACATGAATTAATAGATTAGTAGATCCACACGGGCTTTATCTTACATGTGCTGCAGAGGCCATGATTGAAGTCTGGGCCTTTTGGAAAAAGTTGACTGTCCTTCTGCTGATCCCCAGGTCACCCCTTCCCCATCACAGTGCAGCTCAGCTTTACCTTTTTTGTACCTGGGAGGAGGCTGGCGCTTGCCTTCTGTAGGTGTCCAGTCAGGCTCCATAATCTGCCAGGGTCCCTTGGTTAGCGTACTCTCTAAGCAACAAGCACCACCTCTATTGACACACCTTAGATGTCTTTCAAAATGTAAAGCAAATGGATAAGACACGGAAACTTGTTGTGGGCAAAAGCAGCTTTGCCTTAGGCTTTAGCTGTATAGAATTATTCCCACCTGCTCACTTTAAGAACTCTGCACTTTCTGATCAGGCCCATACCCCCCTTTTTTTTGAGACAGTTGGGGTAGGAGCATTAATTGTGAACCCCCAAGGGAGCCTACATCAAACTGTTTATACCTCTGCAGACAAATAATAATAGCAATTCCATTCCACACACGTTTGTGGGACAGATGCTTTTTTAGAATATTTTTTATTAATCATTTTGTTGTTTACTTATTTATGTGTGTATGTATGTGTGTATGTGTGTGTAAATATATGACATCATTGCATTCCTTGGGGTTCTCCCTGCACCTTTCACCTGTGAACCTTCATCTCAATCTTCTCATGCTTTTCCCTTCCTCAGTTTCTCCCTCTCCACTCTTCCTCCTCCCTAGATGCCTGCCCCAGCTTCACTGTCAGCTTATTTTGACTTTTTCCTGGTTCTTTGTTTGTTATTCCTATATACCATCTATAGGTGAGATCATACGGTTTCTTTTTCTTTCAGACTTATTTCTGCTAACGTAATTCCCTCTAGGTCCATCCATGTTATCACAAATGCTTCATATTTGTCAGTTTTGATTGCAGAATAATATTCATCACAGTGCTATTTGCAATAGCTAGGCTATGGAGATAACCCAAATGCCCCCAAACTGATGAATGATTGAAAAAGATGTGGTACGTTTACACAATGGACACAAGCTTTTTGCCAGGTTCTGAAAAGATGAATGTGGGTAGAATGGTCTTTCTCTTTTGGGGAACGAAACTGTAATGTGATGTGCCCATGGTTTTATTTTTTTTTTATTTTCATATTATCATGTAGTTTTCCTTTTATAGACATGTATAGCATGGTTTCTGTCTCATCTAAGACAAAGTAGAAAACTAAGTATTACTGTGTTTGTACCACCTTGAATGTACCAGAGATTTTGGTATTTTCCAAAATACTTGACTCTAGGTAGGCCATGGTATTGACTGCAAAGTCATTTTGAAAGTTTTAAGAAAGACATTTATTGAGGATGGTAAACACACAGGTATAGGTTCTGTAAGTAACAAATTTACAGCAAAAACACTTAGATGATAACATTCAAAATTTTATGTTGCTTTAAGTGTTTTACACTTAAGTTAGTTATATGACCAGTTAGTTTGGTTAGAGCTTTAAACTAGTAAACTATTAGCTAGGGTGAGCTAAGCTGAACTATGAGACTGCACACACTTCCCAAGAAGGTAACTTGAAAAATGTAAAGTGATTCCAATTTTTCTAATGAACATTTGAGATACTAAAAGAATCAATGACTCAAGAAATATTTTGAAATTATTCATTTTCTCTACAACTCTTCACATAAATTGAAGAGTGAGATTGCCTAAGAATATGCCTTCCAAGTAGGAGTGTTGCTAAAATGTTTTGATCAAAAGACACACTCTTAATGCCTCATAGCTTATTTGGTCTGTCAAGTGATTTGGTGCACTACGAAGGATAGGTGTCACCATCATCAGGTTTCAGCTGAGAATACTGACCCTCAGCATACGGCGAAGATGAAGCAGACAACATCTGACTCCATTTATTGGCTGCTTATTGTCTTACAGGCTACCTAGTGACCAGCACCCGTGAGAGAGGATGCAGCCCATGAGGTGAGCTGGTGCTATTGAACACAGGTGTTCAGACTGAGGATTGTCTCTGGCAAGGACAGTCTTGCCGCATGTCTCTCACTCATGTGTCTCCTTCAGGTGTCTCTACACGTCTCTCCTCCATGTGTCTCCTCCTAAGTCCCCCAAGTTCCTGGCTACAGGTCAAAGCCAGAGAGGCTAGATCTTTTTGCAAAACCACCTGCCTGTGTGACAGAGCTTCCCCTGGTCACTAGCTCTGCCCCTTCTTCCCAGTGGCTAGCCCAAGGCCACTACCCTAGACCAATAGGACACACTTTCCTTTTGCCATGTTCATTGCATCTCCTCCCCACTTGAACATAAGTGTCGCGGACCAGCTGGGTAAAGCACCAGAAATGTATGACATGGGCATTCACGGAGAGGGAAGAAGGGAGCAAATGTAAAGGTGGAGCAGGCTGGAGAGAGAGATTCAAGATCTGCTCTGCCCCTTCCGATTCACCACAACTTTTATTAAGAAGTTTACTTCTTAATACATGCTATGCTATGTTATCAGTGCTTGTAACGCTTACTATCAGTGCATGGTGTGTGCACTAATTCCAAGGACAGGGAAGCAGTGCAAACACACAGGTGAAAACGTGAGAGAGAAACTTCGTAGAGTTTCCCCAGACTAAGGAGTTTTTCAGTGCTATCAGAAGGAAGATGCAGTTCCTATTGTAGCAAGTGTCTCTGCAGGTGTCTCTCCTATCCCATCAGCTATGCCAGAGGACAGGTGGCTGTAGGAATACACATGTGTCATTTGGTTCGCTACATGTCAGCTCCCTGAGAGGAGCCATCTTTGTCTCCTTGTTTGCTGCTATAGCTCTAGGACCTAGAACAGTGTCTGGCTCAGGCAGCTGTAGTATGAAGGAAGGAATGTGTCACTGCAATACCTTCTCACATTCTCCAAGTGGCCCAAAGTTCATGGAGGAGATTCAGAATTCACACACTTCTACTCAGTCACCCCTCAAGGTGACCTCTGTGCTTTCTGCTCTCGCTTATCTTTGATTTCCCAGAAAAGCTTCTCTTTTATTTCCCATGAAAAGACTTCAGATCTTCCTGGGGGCCAGTCATTCCATCCTGAAGTTTCATGTCCATTATTCTTGTGAAAGGGCAAACCCATGTCTGTTTCACAGAAGAGGAAAGAGTTCGAGGAAGTAAATGATCTTTCCTTGGTGGCCAAGACATACATCCCAAAGGCAAGTTTAGGGCCAGATCCCCTAGACTATGTTGGATTGCTATTAGGCCTTCTCTGGCTACTGAAATTGGGTGAGTGGACTTGTTTCTAGGGAGAAAAATAGGACATAGTAAGGACACTAGGAGAAAGAAGGAAGGCAAGAAATGGTATTACTGTCCCTACAGAACTTGAAGGATTCTTGAAAATTAGAGCCTCACATGATCTGGTGTTCTTGTCATCTCATCGAGAGAGATGTTGGGTGTCTGTTTGGAAACTCCATGATTTCATTACCCTGATTAATTTACCTCTTCTCTTTAAGGCTTGACGTACATGTAGCTACCTTAGGTTCATGTCTTTACTTGCCTGGTACCTTCTTCTGCTTCCTGGCCTCTTCCTGTTGCCTTTTTCTTTCTGCCCTTTGTGCTTTCTCTTATCTGCTCACTGACTGACTCTAAATATGGAGGCTCTCCCAAAGACAAGCACTTATTTAACAAGTATTTATTTTGCATCTATTAGCCTGACACTTTCAAGGACCTGTTAGATACCTGTGTGTCCTGCCATTGCAGAGAAACCAGCTGTTAAACAAGATGTCTGAACTGGTCCTGGGAGCCAGAAACATCAGTGTTGCCATGCATGTGGGAGCTTTTTGGAAATGCAAATTCATGGCCTCCATACATGCTGATCTATAGAATAGCAATCTCTGAGACTGGGTCCCAGAAAATAACTTTTTAACCAGCTTTTTGGATGATTCTTTTTGCACATTAAATTTAAGAATCAATGCCCTATAGAATAGTCTCCCTTGGGCTGTATGTCATGCTGGTCCGCTCAGCTATGGCAGAAAGGCAGGGCTGTTTGTCAGCTCTCCTCTGAGATACCCATTCAGGTGGCAGCATCTTGAATATCATCTCACAATTGTTTGATGACCAGTAGCACCCACCCTTAAAAATTAGGTCACCTGTTGTCATGCTGTAAAGCTTACCAACCTAGTTTTTATTGCCCTTTCTTCTTACAGTTTTTCATGACTGTTAGACACAATTTTTGCCTGAATTTCAAAGAAGGCATTCTTGAATGATGCTCTTCAAATTCCACCTTTCTCCTCCCTGAAACTTTTCCTGAGCTGGTGGCAGGATTTCTTGAGAGCATTTTCATCGGGGAAGGAAAGCAGTGCTCATTGGAAAAGACCCACAGTACTCAGGTTATATTCTACTTTTATATGGAACAAATTATGAATACATCCTCCTAGCCAGATCATTTTCCTGTTTCTCCGTGTCCAGGCTGGAAAACCCAGAACTTGGCTCTCCACAAGGGCCTGCCTAAGGGAATCCTAATGCTCCTTAAGGCATCGATCAAAGAGGAAAGTATATGGTGGAATAGTAACAAACAGATTTTTATAAGGAAAACAGGTTTTGTTGTGTGTTTGTTTGTCTGCTTTGAATGAGGCTTCTGGCAGGTTTTATTTACCTGAAACTTATGCCTGTCTGTTTATTCTTAAAGATTAAAAGAAAAAGATGTGAGAATGTCAGAGAAAGTCTAGAATTCAGGAGTGAATCACAGGTGCCAGTCTTGGTCCCTCTCATTGCCTCTGTAGAGTGTTTCAGTGTGTAACTTCGACGTTCAATTCCCTTCACAAATTGATCGATTTGTTTATTCAATAAGCAAATATTTATTGAGCTGGGACTTGATTCAAGGCACCAGGGTACTCTGAGAGGGGCTTAGCCATCCATCATGTGTAGGTAGATCTTTGGCTTTCTCTGGGAATGTGACCTCAACCTTCCCATTGGAACATCTGCTTACCTATGACTTCAAATCCAGAACAATCATGAGTTGACGCATTTCCTTTGCAGGTTTCACTTCTGTACTTCAGGCATCAATATCCAGATGCCCACTGGCATCTTCTCTTGAGTTTTTCACACTCCCCTCACACTCGGTGTGCCCAAAGAGTGAACTCATCATCCTTCCACATAGCTTGGTTTTCTTGTGGTTCTCACAGTTGCAGTAGTGATGAGGGCAGTCATGCAGTTGTTCAGTTCAGTGTTGGAGAGTTCTGTCAGAGCTGTTGGCTTCCTGATTCCTCAGAGTCAGTCTGTGCATCACCAGGGTGTATCCGTTTTATCTCTTAAGTCTCTCTAGTCTATGAGATTTTCTCTATTCTCCCACGACTTTCCTTAAATGCTTTTTTCTCCTCTTTTGAGAAAGGTGACTGACTTCTGTCTGCCTCCTGTATCCTAAGAAGTCTTGACCAGTCCATTCTCCATGCGCCATCCCAGTGGGGACCTTTCCAAATCTGAAAGTGATATTGTATTGCTACATATAAAGTCCTTCAAGTGTGTCTTGTTATCTTTAGGGTAATAACTATCTTCTACTAATAGTAACAGGTCTGTTTTATACTGAGCTGTTTGGGGTTTTACCTATTTCAGCCTATTTTCATATATCCTTCTAGTTAAGCCACAGCAGAATTATCTAGTGGCCATAATGTCCTAGGGCCAACCCCAACCTGCCTCTCCTGGCCTCTCTTTGTGTGATTTCTACATCATGACCTTCCCCTCTTTTGCAAAATGCAGCCCCTTTACAGACTGGGTTTAAAGGGGGCCTGCTTTTGGGAGCAGTTATGCAACATCTATGGAGATGCCCAGACTAATGAGCAACTAACCTCTGCCATATTGGGTCATGAACATCCAGAGCTCCATGCTGCAAGAAAGCAGGGTCTGGTGTTAATTTTCTATTGTGATTTGGTCAAGCCATAGTCTGAGTCAATTAAGAGACATTGTGAGTGAAAGGAATCTATTCCCAACTTGTTTAGGCAAAACACAGAATTTACCAGACACATAGAAAACAATTAATAGATACTAGGGGTATAATAATGTGGACTAGCCTGGCAGAGGACTGGACCCTGAAACTAGACAGTAGTCAGGATAGACGGAAGAGCACAGCATTCTCTCCAAACTATGCATCTATGCTTGGGAGAGCACACAGCTCCCACTTCTAATGGGTACATGTTGGCTGACCAGCCTAACATGAATATTCCTCAGCTTAGTTCTGAACTATTGAAAGGCGTCATCAGCTTGGGTCAGCTGGGACTAGGGGTTCAATTGTTGTAGGTCAGAGGTCACAGAATAGAACCCTGTCTGCTAAGGGAAATTGCAGTCTGGCCAGAAAGCCTGAAAGGTGCTGCTCTCAACATGAAAAGCTCACTGAGTGCCTTGATGTCTCTCTGCTCGCTCCCCGCATGGAAACTTGCAGCCCCCCCCCCCCCCGCTGTCACAGATTACAGCCTGGTGCTCTTGAAACATAACTGGATGCAGCCCAAACTCTAAAGATCGAGGGGGATTAAGCAGAGAAACCTCTTGTGCTGTCTCCACAAAGAAGCTACAAATCCCCTAAGAACTAGTGAAGGAGGAGCTTTGACTGGGGACACATCAGAGAAATCAAACACTTTGCTTTGCTCTCATGTCCTAGGAGGAGATTTCTGGTTTCAAACAGTGAGTGTGGATTATTTATTTATTTTTCAAAGACCGATACCTACCTTTAGTGCTGGAAAGAGCATGTGAAACAGCAAAGTCAGCCAATTGCAGAGGGATGTAGCCGTGTCCCTGTCTGGGGGAGGCCTCAGGCCCTATAGCTTAACACCAGGTCAAATGCCTCAGTCAACTTCTTCTTCCCTGCTGTGGTGCTGGCCCTGGGCCATCACTCTCTGTCTGGGAGAAGTCAAGTCCTTGTTCTCTATGTAGCACATCCATCCCTCCTACCCATCCAGAAGCCTTCACACCTCCTCTGTGAACTCTTTTTTTAAACAAACACTTTATGAGGATGTGATTTACCTGGTGTAAAATTCACCTGTTCTAAATATATGAATGACTTGATTTTTTTTTTTTTTTAGCAAATTAACAGAGTTGTTTGTCCCATTTAGAACATTTCTTCTTTTTCCTCCAAATGATTTTATGCCCTATTGTCAGGGAAACCATCCCAAGTCAGGCAGGTTTATGGGTGATTTAGGCAGACAGGAATCTTGGAGCCCTGGATAGATTCAATAGACCTTTAATGAGGAAGTGGGGACGAAATGCACAGAGCGACCAACAGGAGCCAGGGAGGCTGGGAGACCAGTTGGCTGGGAGTGAGGTAGTCATTGAACCTCCTGACTCATGCAGTTTCCATGTTCTCTCTCTCTCTAGTTTCTCTGCCCGCATTCTCCCATGATCTCCATGACCCTTGGCTCAGACATCCATACCTACAGGTATGAGTGCCTGTGTTCCCTGACTTTGATCCAGGTGTCCTTAATCATAGGTGCACATGCCCATGTTCCTCTCCCAAGCACCTTTTGCAATGACATGTTATGTGTCTGCAATAAAATCTAGAAAGAAAACAATGTCACATGTGGCAGCTGTAGAGGCTAACAGCAAGGAGACAAAAAAAAGAGCATATTTAACTGATTTTCCTTATACATTTGCATTCCTCCCCTCTTACTTTTCACCCAAGTAACCATTCATCTTCTCTCTGCCTCTGTCTGCTTGTCTCTGTGTGAGCGCTGTACTCCCCCAGGCAGAGTCATTCTGTCTCCTAGGCAGCTGACATCCTTGGCGTGTACTTGGAAAGTGATCTGGTGGTCATTGTTATGTATGTATGTTTTTACCTAGCATTCCAAAGCCAAGAACACTCTCGTACCCCGGGGCTTAGTGGAACTCTTTCATATGGTAGTTCATCTAGAACAGTCTATGTGTGACTGAGCACTACCATCAATTACATTTCTTGATTGATCTAGGGTGAAATTTTATGTCATTTCTCTATAGTTATTGTGTGTTTGATGGTCTGTTAAGTATCTTAATACTGACACCTCACAGTCTTTATTTAACCCATATTTTCAATGAGTAGTTCTTGCTATTATTGTCATCAGTGTGTAGTGGTTAGTAGACTGAGGCGAGAGGAGGCTAAGAACTTCCAGGAGGTAAGTAACTGAGCCAGACCTCAGATTTTCTTCTTTTTAGCCAAGAAATCCATTCCCTAAGCCACAAAACTCCTCTGCTTCTCAACTCCTGGCTTCTATCCATCAAACTGTGCTTCTAGGGTTCCCTGGGATCTTGATGAATCTGTACCTTTCCTACTTTAATTTGGTCAATGAGTGCCCCACCTCTACAGCATTCACTTGGGGATTCCTCTGAAAGGAAGGGGGCTGTGCAGAATACTTTAAGTCCTTTGACTAATTTACTGTGAAGCTCTTTGATTTTCCTGATCAGCTAAATCAACTGCATGCTTTGCTTCCTCATTGATCCCTTGCAGGCAGTGGCTCAATGGAATATGAAGTAATAACACACTTAGTTTTGTAAAGCATTAAAAAAAAAAGAAAGAAAGAAACCTGCTTGAGGTCTTACTAGAGAAATTGAACTGGATTCTTTTGAATTTGGAGGAATTCAGGTTCTACATTTTGGAAATGTTGGAAGCAAAGGAAGAATATCATATTGGGAGGGGTGTGGTAATGTTTTTATCTCTGGGGACCTGGAGATAGCAGCAGAAGAGAGGCCCCAACTCTCTTAAGAAGGATATACCAGTGTTAGCTGATAATCTGATTTCTCTGGCTGTGCCCACTTCGGTGACTAAAATAGATATCAGCTGGGAAAGGGCTTAGGTCAACATAGTCAAATACGAGATCATAAGGAGGGGTGAGGACTGTGGCAAAATAGAACAACTGCTGTTTATAGAAGTGGCTGCTACTTAAGCCCCAGCTGGTTACTTCCCAATTTTCTGCTTTGTCCAATTTTTCTGATTTTTAAAAAGAACTGGAAATATAGATGTTTACTGGAAATTAGCTAATTTCATTACTAGCTTACTCATCAATTCAGTGAATGTTAACTGAGCACTTACATATGATTCTGTTGTAGCTGCAGAGGTTATAATTGAAGATGCAAAAACTTTGTCTGACTTAGTTAATTGAAAACATGTGAGACAGACATATCGTTTATTTATTTATATTTTTATTTTAATTTTTAAAATTGATTGCATGTATACATGCAATATATATGCAATCAATTAAAATATATTATACATATATATATATTACATTGTTGTCTACCCTGAGGTTCTCCCACCATCTTGTCACCCATGAACCATCATCTTAATCTCATGTGCCCATCCATCCCCTGATTTTACCCCCTCCCCCTCTCTTGCTCTATGCTTCAGTTCTACTGACAGTTGGTTTTGAATTTTACTTGACCTTATTTTTGTTTTCCCTATATTCCATATATAGGTGAGACCAGTCAATATTTCTCTTTACCTTTCTGACTCATTTCTGCTAACATGATTCCTTCTGGGTCCATCCATGTTATCAGAAATGCATTACCTTTGTCCTTTTGATTGCAGAATAATATTCCACCATGTACATAGATCACAACTTTCTGATCCATTTGTCTTGGAACATTCATATCATATTTTCTGGTCAGGTTAGGTACACAGACCATCAGTTTGAGACCCCTGGCCTGGGTCTGTGGGTTCCATTCTAATGGGGTCACAGAAGCACCAAATTACCTTTTCTCTTCCATGTCCTGAAGGCCATCTGTTTTCTGCTCTCCAAATGGGCTCTCATTGTCTAACCACAACTTCCCCCCTGCACTGGGAACTGCAGTGCTATACTTTGTGGGGCAGGGGAGGACTTTTTTTCCATTCCCTCCCCTAATATTTAGTGCTTGCCCTGGCTTGGCGGCACCATGTCTTGAACATCTGTGGAGCAGCCCTGCCTCTAGCCCCACTTCATATTCCCCCGACCACAACCACCAAGAATGCTTGTGCTCACCTTGCAAAATGTGCATTTCAGCAAGCTTGAACTACTATATGGAAAAGAGTTTACCAGCTTAGCCAGTAAATTCAATTTAAAACTTGAGAAGGTATCCCATATACTTAATTTTACTACTTTGTAAACAGGCATCAAGGGACCCAGTTTTCAGATTTAAGGGATTGGTTATACCAGGGCTGGCACTAAACAAAGTTTTAAAAAATCCAAAAATAACAACAGAAACAGCCTTCAATTTAATGCAGATGCAGGATACCAAATACGAGAGCTTCACCTATAGCAATCACACCCCCAAAAAGGATGCATGTGCTCCCTACATTTTGCTCTCAGGTGGAGCCTTTTAATAATAGCAAGCTCCTGGAGTGATTTTAGTAGATGTCTCCATATAAACTTAGTTGCAGTGATGATCTTTCCTTCCACTTTTTAAGAGACTCCTGGTCCGGTGTCCCAGGGTTCATATACAACTCCCTTTACCCTGTTTCCTAGGGTTTCCACATTGTTGTGTGGAATGTTCCCAGGTGGGGTTCCATGTGGCCAACCCTGGGGCATGAGCATTCCTGAGTTATGGGTCCATCCTGTTCAAGCCTCTTCTATATGTCAGGCAGCTAGTGCATGAGTGGAGTGGTCCTGATGGGTGCTTTGTGCTGTGTGTGAATGTGCCTGAAGTCCTAGAAGCAATTCAGTGGGAAACATCAGACATAATAGGAAGGAGCAAAAGGGGAGAGCAGCCTGTGTGGCAGGTAGCAGGTGGGGAAACTCAGGGAAGTTAAAGGTCATCTTTAGAGTCACCCAGAAGGTGTCAGAACTATCTTCTAAGCTTTTTCCCTTCTAATCTCACCCCCAACCTGTAATAGCCCCTGCCTGGCACCTTTGACTAGGGTAAAAACCAAAGACTATAGTTTTCAGTGCTAACATCTCAAAGTTTGGTCAAGGTGGCCACCTTCAACGTTTTAGTAGGAAAGAAAAGCAAAGAAGCAGTTGTGTTCAGCAAGGCCAACAAGGAGAAGACAAAGTAGAGCTTCCAGAGGCTGGCCTTTGCACAGCCAGGGGACAGTGGTCCCACTCAAAGAACTTCAGTGCTTTTGGATGAGAACCAAGTAGAACTTCTACTTCCCATACATCTCCACAGTGAGTCCTGCCCAAACTCCAGCTATTCCAACCCTGATCTTTCTGCTACAGAAATGTTGATGTGAAATTCAGTTCCCAAACCTGCTATGAGATCTGCTAATAGCTAATTTGGAAACACTTTTCTCTATTTACAAACATTTCTACTCTTTCTTTACCTAGTCCATTAGGATTCCTTTATTTGCAAGTAATAGAAGCCCATTCAAACTTCAAAAATAAAGCATCCCATAAACTAAACAAAGCCCAGGTATAATGTCTTCAGGTATGGATTGATCCAGTTTTAATTCAATATGACTTCAATTAAGAGGATCCTAATAGAATCCATTCTCCGTCTCTTGTCTCTCCTTTTATATCTGCTGGTTTCATCAGCAGCCTGAACTTCCCCAATTGTGGATAAAGATACATTGGTCATCCATGTCCACAACCTACCAATGCAGGAATCCCAGCAGAATGAGATCTCCCTTTACAATCATTCCAGCATATGTCTAAGTGCTGGTCCACAGTGGACACTTTAGGCCATATACCCATTCATGAGCCAAAAACTGTGATCAAATACCCATGAATCAGGCATGATTGCAAACAATTCTTCCATTCATGGCATGCAGTCAGCTATGACATAAGCTGACTAGACTGGGTTTAGGGCATATGAAGGAGGAGTGGATGCAGGTACAGATAGTAGATTCTAAACTCTATGTGGAAATGAATAGCTTGGCCTTTACACCATTGAATTTCCAGAGTTGGACAAAAAAAGAGACACAGAATAGGTAGTTGATTCTTATAGGCTAAAGCAATATGGCCTCACACTGCTCATAAGCACTGATCAAAGTACTTTAGATGTGTGTTTCCATCTGCCTGCCTCCTTTGCTACATTATGAATCCTTGAGGGCTGTATCTAAATCACCAGTTACATACTGACCATCTAGCGCCCTGCCTGACACGTAACAGGCACTCAGTAAATATTTAATGAAAGTGGAGAAAAGGAATGAGAGTTCTAGCAATCTGGAAGTAATAATAACATTATTAAGACAAATGATTGTAGGCTGTGAAACTGAATGAACCATGTTGCATAGAGTTTGGGGAGATATGGCCCAAGGCCAGCACCACCTGTCCATGTAATATGCTGGGTACTAATGGCAAGCAGGGTCCCCGGCTGCAGTCGCTGGGATTTGGGGGCAGGTCTGCTGGCATCACAGCAGTACAGACTGGTGGGTACTGTGGAAGAATGAGCTAGAACTAGCAGTTTCCAAAGAAAGCTGTTGTGTCCTCTGAGTACTAAAGCACTCTTGGATGGAGAGCTAGCTGAACATATGCTGGGTGCCTACTGTGTGCCATGAACTAGTTAAACATTTCTTTTCATTAAAATTCTTTTCCCACTATCATCCCTTATAGCCCTTTCATCATTTCTCCCCATCACCTCAACTTCAGAGATCTCATTTCATATATTAGCTTTTTATTATTATGATTTGTTGAATCGTCTACTGTGTCTATGTTCAATAAATTTCCCATCATTCTACCTTGCTTTACTGCATGTAATTCCTTCAAACTCCTTTCCTATAAATGGCATCCATTCAGCTTTCTTTATAGCTGAGTAGTAGTCCACTGTGTGGGTAAGTCTTCTTGATCCAGTCCTCTCTCAGTGGGGGTATTGGTTGCTTCCATGTCTTAGCTACTGTAAATAGTGCTGCAATGAGAATTGTAGAGCATGTAATTTTTTTTTATTTAATGCTTTCATGTTCTTCAAATAGATACTCCAAAGTAGGAGTCCTGGGCCAACCAGTATTTCCATTTTCAGTAGTTTAAGGTAAATATAGATGACTTTGCAAATAGGCTGCACCAATCTACATTCCCATCAACAATGCATTAAGGTTTGTCTCTTTTTGTATCCTTTCCAGCACTTGTTCATGGGGGCCTTTTAAATATGTGCCATTCTTTCAGATGTGAGATGACATTTCTTTGTGGTTGAACCGTATCACTTTTCTTAAAAGTGATTATGTACATTTTGTTGTTAGCCACATTAACACATGTCACAATAACCATAGGTGGGTGCTAGCACAACTGACATTCCTGTAATAGAGGACAAAATTTAGACTCATAAGGTGACATGCTTGTTTCTAAGTCACAGTTGAATTCAAACAAGTCATCTCTAAACCTATGTTACTTAATTACTAGAACTATTTGATTTCCTAAGAGACAAGAACAGAATGTGCAAGGAGAGGAAGCTAAGAGGAGCTCTGATAACCAAAAAGGAGAGCAGGGTGCTACATATTGATGCTGTGGCTTCAAGCAAGGAACTGCTCTGAAATTTAATTTCCTATTTTACAAAACAAGGATTAAAATAGAGGTATTCCCAATGAAAGAAAATTTGTGAACATGGGTTTAGGAAACCTGAACTCAGCTCCTGGCTTTGCTCAAGTGTAGTACCCAGTATTGGAGCTGAGAGTCAAGATGGGCTAGGGCACACTGCTGTAACAAGTAGCACCCAGATCTCAGTGGTCTGAAGCAGCACAGTGCATATTTCACATCTGCAGTGTGTTCATCATGACTCTACTGGAGCTCTGCTTCCTAGCTCCTTGCATTAGGATGCAATCTGATGGGAGAGTCACTCTTAGGAATTTACTGATTTTGTCACAGCAAAGAAGGTCATTTGTTGCACTCTGGCTCTCAAAGTCTCTATGGGGGGGGTGATAGACTTTGTTTTTTGTTCATGCTCCATGGCCCAAAATGAGCCACAGATCTCACCTGACTCTGTAAGGGTATCAAGGGGCTTACTTTTCTATGCTGGAAGGAGAAGGAACCAGAGCTATGGTTACCCATCTAAGATTCATATTCCCTCTGTGGAAAGACCCATTTCTGCAGTCCTCTTGCATGAATAAGACTAGTCACTTAAAACTCATAGAGAACCAAGTATATCATACATGGGGAGGAAAAAAAGGCCTTGTAAATTCTAACCTTGTGCTATAATAAGTGAATTTCCCTCCTTTTATTGCCCTCCCATCTGTGCAGCACTTGTTTCTATGTAAGTGAATGCCCCCCTCTGCCATCCTCCACCTCCACACACATAAACACAGAAAACAGTAAACAAATGTTCCTTTTCATTCTCAGGCCTGTGGCTTCCACCTCCAGGTAATACATTTTTGTTCCCCTGCAGGAACAGGGCCTAAAAATAGATAAAGTGCAGAGCACAAGTGATAGCCATTCGATGTATTGACCCAGTCACGAGTTTATCTTGGTGAAATTCAGATTTGCTCTTTATTCCTGAAAGCAAAAGGACCTCGATGGGCAGTTATGGAGACATTACCAGGGCCATTTGGCAATAAAATGTGACTGACTCCATTATGTAGGATGGCGACAAGAAGGAGCTGATCTTCAATCACAGAGCGACCAACTAGGGTGCACTTGGCACGAGCATATGCAGATGGTTCTGTTTGGTGGGTAAGGGCGCTGCAGAAAGGATGTTGTTATTAAAATGTTGACTTTAATTCTTGTGTTTAGCTCAGCACCTAAAGGTCATTTATGTGCACAGTGAGGGTGAGTAGACAGCAGGGTTCTGTTGGGGTGGGGGGTTCTGGGATGCTGTCAGGCCCTCAAGTTGCCATTGCACTGCCTCTAAGGCTACCCCTCTCTGAGAGGCTTCAGGGGAGAGAGATCACATTGCTGCTTCCAGCCCGTGATTGTGGGGAAGCAATTCTGCTGGAGGGAACCTCATCTCCAAAGGCTGCTTGTCCAGATAATGGAAGCTTCAGGAAGGAAAGGAGCACAACACTGAACTAAGAGTTCATTTCCACTATTCCTACCTGCTATCCTCACAGTAAGTTCTCTAAAGCCGTTTTCTACCTAATAATTCCTTGCTGATGTCCTGTCTGTGGCTTTTAGTTCAGAGAGAGAGTCAGACCCACCATCTCCCCCTACTTTCTGCTCTGCGTCTCATGTTAACCTAATGGCATCCTATGTGGCTCTTTCTAGTTACCTGGATGAGGGATAGCAGGAGCTAGTGGCAGTATCTGGCAGCAATGCTTGATGAGCTGAGTACCAGCGGCATAACCCTGGCTTGTCCTTGGCATGCACTATGTCCCACTTAGCTGTCACAGACCCTCAGAGGTACTTGCTGTTATTACCCCATTTATATAGAGTAGGTGAAGAGGTAACACAGCCTGGTCTCCACACTGAGGCTCCTTCACCATCCCACTAAGGAAGTGTGAGTCTTCTCCAAAGGTGGAAACAGGGTGCATGGATTTTTTTTTAGTCCCTCCTTCCCGTAGCTGTCAGCTCCAGCATTCAGACACTCAGCTTTGGGCATTCTCATTAAACTAACTTTAATTACTTATGTGGAGGCTGGAGAAAGGCTTCCCGTGTACCTCTCCACCTCCTCCGCCGTTATTGATTGGCTGTTCAGAGGCTTCTGCTAGACAGTGGATTAGGAAAGGTTACTTTCCCTAATTCTCAGATGCTCTTCCTGGTGATAATTGGTTCCCAGGTGGAGCATCATCCCAAACAGAGGCTTCTGTGTTGGTTTTCTACCTCCAGTTGCTTGTGAAGGAAGATTTGGCTCTGGAGAAATGTCTTTATTTACACCAGTTATGAGAGTAGGAAGCAGAGCTCAGAGGCCTTCCTGGAGATTGACCTCACTTTGCAAATTTTCTGGAGACTGTTTCAGGTCATTTGTGGTCAGAGTCTCACTTCTCTTACTTCTGCCCATGGCAACAAGGAAGGCCAGTCACTCCTGGCTTTCCTAGTGCCAGTGAGTCTAAGGTTCCATCATCATCATCCATTGTTGAGGCCCTTTAATCCTACCTGGCAGGAGTTCTTGCCTCTCAGGTCACTAGCTTTTTGTTTTTCATTTCAAAGTGCTTGTTCCCTCTCTGACTTTTGATGCTATTCTGCCTGCTGATGCTGTCAACACTCATGGATTTAAAAGTGAGCAAGCTGATGGGAAGGGCCCAGAAACCACCATGCTTGAAGTGACTAAGGTTGTTTACCTGGAAAAAGAAGATCCCTCTGGGCTGGGAGATCAAAGGCAGAAGCCTCAAAGTACAGCAGCAGTGGCCTGTGAAAGGTGGTGTGGTGGAAGCCAGGCCCAGAGTCGAATGGTTCACTGTGCATTTGGGCAGATGGAAAAGAACCTTGAAGCCCTCAGTAGATTTGACAGGTCTTCAGC
>PVHY01003277.1:0-60671 GCA_004024945.1 Uropsilus gracilis | reverse complement strand
AGGTGCACATGCCACATGCTCACTCCTCTTGGCCCAGGCTGTCTGTGTGCACCCTGTGCTCACACTCCCAAGAATATTTGCACCAACACAATCTCATGTGTGTGCAACAAACCTGGGTGGCAAGCAAAGCTGCAGGTTCTTGTGGAGGCCAACAGTGAGAGTCCCATTTTCCCTCTAGCAGGTCATGCCTCCACCATGGCTGGCAGGGCAGTGGGGAGGTTTAGGTCCAACTGAAAGGAGAAGAGAAAGCACCAAAGAGGTAATTTTAGCTCCTGATGAGAAAGTTCCTTCAGGATCATCTCTATTAGTTAGTCAACTCTGGGGCATTGTTGGCTCCTACATATGGGGGATATTCAGGCTGAGGCCACATACTCTCTGGCCAGAGCCCTGCCTAAAGTATGCATGGGAATCTCAACATGGTGATCTCCCAGGCCCATGATGGGCAGTTCAATCTAAGAAACTCCAATCAGTGGGGTGTGTGGACCAGGCAGGTAAATGAAGAAGATACACATGCGCTGCCCAAACTAGAGAATACTTTCCTCTGTAAGAAGCTTTAGGAGGTGACTGCAGTTAGTAGCATGTACACCACATGGACAGGTATCTAGACTTTTTTCAAACCCCTGATCTGAGACCTTTGTGAAATCTCCCACTTAAAAAAAATTAAATCAATTCATTTAAAAAAAAATGCTCAAGACCAACAAAGCATAGTGGGGCACAGAATCTCCTGATTTTGCTAAATACCTCCCTTGGTTCCCTTGGATTAGAAAGCAGTATGTTTAGTGGACAGAGATACCTTATGTGGATTTGTCACTGGTCAAATCCTGAAATGTGGTGGGTTGTTCTTTGCATACTTGGAGAGAGACTTCCTGGAGGGTAAATGCGTTGGTCAGGCTCCTTCCACCATTAGCTTCTATGACCAGCACCCACCCCATGACAGCACATACCTGGAGCCAGTGAGTTTGCACAATAGTGAATGGGCTCACCTAGGCCTGGGAGGAGGCAATTAAAGGACATCGTCAGTCCAGGAGGAGAAGACAGGAAGGAGAAAATGCCAAGGGAACACAACAGAGAACCTAGAACCATTGGAGAACCTAGGGCTTGGGCTGTTCACACTATACATCCATTCGTGATCCACGTCTTCTGTGCTCACTTCTGTTCCCTATGCATTCTAACCAAGGCTTTGATGAGACTGAAAAAGATCTATTAATCATATCAGCAGATGATTCAAAGCTGAGTGGAATACTTAGCAAGAGGCATGACGAACGCAGGACACAAATCCATCTGATCCAGCTGGAGTTGGAGAGTCTAGACACATGCATGAGATGGAGCTAAGTAGGGGTTCAGGCCAAGTCTTGTGTTTAGGTCTGAAGTAGGAATTGCATTTTAGCAGATGAGAAGAAAATCCATCGTGGACTGTATTCAAGGAAGAGTTTCAAAAAAAAATAATAAGATCTGGGAGGATTTGTTTGACCACGAGATGGAAATAGTCAGCCGTTTGATAAAGATAATAATTAAAAAAAAAACAAAACAATCCTGAAGCCAAAACTATATAGTCATCCAGGTATCAACTCTTACTAAGCATTTTCTCTGTGCCAGGAAACGTGCAACTTGCAGGAATAAAAGAAATGAAGAAAGCTGGTCCCTTCTTTTGAGAAATTCCCAGCAACAGACTCGATATATTACAACCCAGAGAGGCAAATTCTACAGAAGAGGTTTTTAGATCACCATGGGACTCTAGAATATACAGTTCCTGCTTTACAAGACTTTTATAATTTCACATAGGAGGCAAAATGAGTTTCTGAAGGAAGTAGGAGATTCAGGGGCAAAAAAGTGGAGTGTTTGCAGGAGAAGCTGTAGTAGGCATTTGTGCTCCTGCCACCCAGGGTTTGGCTCTCAGCATTATGAAGTCAAAGGCACCTCCTGGACCTGGTGCTATGGATGAAGGTGACTGAGGTTCTGGATCTCAGGGTTCAATGCAGGACTGACCCAGACAGTGAGCGCAGTCTCTCTGCGGGCCACCCAAGTCAGATCAGCAAGAGACAAGCTGATACAGCCATGGAATATTCTTTGCATTCATAGAAAAGTTAAGCATGGTGGGTGGCGGGTGGCGAAAGAAAAGTGTTAAGCATCTGTCCAACTAGTGGCCAAGAGGAAAGTAGGTATAGGAACAACTCCAACTGGATAGTGAATTTATAGGGGGCGCTAGTGAAATCAATGCCAAGGAAACAGGAACCAGAAACAAGGGAAGAGCTACTGTGATCTAGTCATGACCGCCCTCCACTGGAGAGCTTGCAACAGCACCCACACACCAGTTACACAGACCCCCACAGATCACGTTTTCTTTTCTTACCTCACCTAGAGTGGAACTATTTCTCAGTTTCTAATAAGGAGAATCCTATGTTTTGTTTTGTTTTTAATGGTAGTGGTTATAGGGTAGAAAGGACTTTTAGGTGTACAAATGCCATGCATGAAACATGGAGGTTGAGAAAAGACCTCTGTGACAGAAATCCCACTATCTGATGCTATGGCCTTCAAGGACACTGGTTAGACTTGCTGGAGAGAGAAGAGGGGCTGGATGCTGATGAGCCCTGGGAATCCCTGACCCTCCATCACCCATGTCATCTGGGGGGTCCTGAGGTACTGTTTTGCAACCATCCCAATCTGGAGAGGGTCATTACAGGTTCTAGCAGATAAAGAATATCGGAGCCCTTGTCATTATCTGCCTCAGGGGACCAGGTACACAGGCCCACTGAGGAGGGTGCCTAGGTGATTCAGATGACAAGCAGCCAGGCAGGCAAGGCTGGGCAGGGGCTGAGAGGCATGCAGGCAACTGAGCCTCCCAGTCCACCTCAATTCTTCACACTCTTTCTCTGGGTGTGATGCTCAGAGAAAGATGCTCTTTCTCTAAGGGTGATGCTGCCCTTTTATCCTTTCCTCCCAGACCCAGATATGCACACACACCCACACATGTGCACATTCCCACATGCGCACACCCACTGGGCCAGACATGTGCAGTCACGGGGAAGGTGCAGTGCCACAGGTGCTGGCCACAGAGGCTAACGGTGGAAGAGTATGAAAAACCCTGATAGTTCCTTTCCCCTGTGAGTTCTAACCCTGGCTTTTAACCAGGCTGCCAATCTGGTGTGTGGAGTTCATGGCTGATGTTCAGAAGCACAAAGAATGCTTCTACCTTCCTTGTTCTATCCTCCCAGTGATACAGTGAAGTTGGTGATTGTGTTCTTTTGTCAGTACAGACACCTGAGCAGAGGGAATTAACGATTCACTTATGATGACCTTGTGAAGGATCCCAGCTCTGTGGGCCAGCTCAGGGGCCCATGGGTAGGAGTGAGTCTTGGCTGCTGGTGCTGCCAGCCTTCAGGAGCAGCCCTGGATCAGTTTTCCAACTGCAGGGGTGCTTCTGAGTATCAGAACCACTTGCAAGTGTTGAAACTCACCAGGGTTGATTCCTTTGGACACTAGACAAAAGCATTGTCTCTCCAAAGCAAGTATGGCATTAGCTGTCATCACCCAGGAGGACAAAAGGACATAATAAGACAAGAATCTCAGAGCAGACACACGAAAAGCATAATTCTGGACACACTGGAGGCCCCAGGAGACTCTGAAACAGCTGGGAGACAGCTGGAGGACCTCAGGCCATAACAACTTGCTTATGAAAGAAGAGCATAATCTCATTCTGTAGTCACCGGCTGAGCTGATGAGGTTGGGGACTTATGAATCACAAATATTTCATCACCTTTTTAGGGGGAAAAAAAGAGCATTTGTCTTCTGCCAGGGAGTCATGCATCTGTGTGTAAACATGGTCAGGTGCTCGCATGCCTGTCTCTGGTTCAACAATACTGAGTATATTGGAGAGATAGTTATTGCGATAGGGAGTGGGTACCTATTCTTGAGAAAGAAACAGTAATAAGATCCTCCCAAAGTTTTTATCTACGATATTAAGAAAAGAAAAGAAAAATCTGTCTTTCAATTCCCAATGTGAACCAGCTTCTCTTGCCTCCAGGCTGCTGGTACTTACCACCCTTGCACTCTTCTTCCATGGCTTCCCTCTGCTCCCCTGTTCTTTCAGCTCTCAGCGTAAAGGCTGCCATCTTAATCAAGGCTGCCTTGATTTCCTGAACAAAGTGGAGTTTTCTTTTATTTATGTTTTTCCTTTACTTTAGGTTACTATTTTGTTTTTTAAAGGAGGCAACATTTAAAAAGTAATTTTTGAAAACTAGAAGTGAAACTAGGGCCATCACAATGACAAAGGATCTTGACAAAGGAGCTGTTGCCCAAAATGCAAATATTTAATGGCATTTTTCAGCCTTATTGCCCTGATTCTTCCAGTTTGCTGACTAATTTACCAGCTAAATGCCCAGGCCCCAAGATGCTGTAAGAATTATGACCACAAGCACATGGGTGGTAGGTAGGTAACGAGGCCGATTATTAACAAAAACGTTGGTGCTTCTGCACCCCCATGGATGTGGTCCTTCTTCCGAGGAGAGCCCCGAGGAGGTCACAGCTTTATTCCAATTACATGGCAATTTCCCAGCCATTCTGAGAACTGCTCTTTGGAAATTGCCATCAGAGCCTGAATATAATTTTTAAATGTCCTCAATTGTGACAAATCTCCAGATTTGATTTTTTGAAATAGCCAAGAGGCATTTGGAGCAGAATCCAAGGTTTTGGTCTGGTAATTAAGCTGAGCAGTGCTGTTTTAGGCTACTGCAGTGTGCAATTAAGCCTTAAGAAGAGCATCATCAGGACAAGACTAATAAAATCTAGGATCAGGAATAGGGCCAGGGAGGAGGAGAAAGGGCACAGATCCAAGGGGAACCCCTCTTAGGAAGCTTAGAAAATGGGCTTATGGTATGCTTACTTGGCTTCCAAATCCTTTCTGGGTCAGGGCCAAAAGGCAGAGAAAGCAGAATTCAACATGGCTCAGAAGAACTGGTATGAGCAGAACTTTGTAGAAGAACAAGGATGTTGAGATCAGGTCCACCTGTGCCATAGGCTTGTGGGCGCTCTCCTTTTTACAGAACTCTGCAAACCTAATCAAGGACATGGGAAGCAGAGCCGAGCCCCTAGGGCAGATTTCTAAGAGCCATCCACAGATACTATAAATAGGTGCTGGGGAGAAAATTCCAGTTTTCTTGGGTGATTGGAGCATCAAGTTGGTTTACCAGATGAACTGAAATATTTATCCAGGTCAAAGCTTTGCATGCCAGTGAACACTGAACTCCCTGCCAAGTCTTTCACTGTCCAGATAACCTACTTTGGGGCTTTTCTTTACCTTATTTCCCCCTTGCTGTGTAAGCTTCAAACAGGAAAGGCTTTCTTTACTTCAGTTCTGTACTTCAGTTCTACCCTGGAACCCTTGCTCTGGTTGGTCTGCCTGGAGTACACTTATTTTAGATTTCCAATAGGCTAATTCTTTTCCATGTAGGTCTCATCTCAGACATGCCCTCCCTAGCCATTGGGCCAAAATCATTTCCCTCCATTCCCAGTTACTGTCAACCCAATCCCCTGTTTTGTGTCTTGCCTGTTGCATCCAGACTCTTTGTGCGTATTTGTCCATGTCTCAACTACTCATCTCCCAGCACTAAAATGCAATCTGGCGAGCACAAGGTCTGCTGTTTACTTTCTCATCTATCTGCAGTTATCTGTAACTATTCATAACGTGATCGCGGCTCCATCAGCAGTTACTCAATGAAGCAGCAGATGAGTGACAGCTTGGTCCCTAAGTTGGAGTTAGCTTATTTATGTGGTGTTTGAAAGAACATGAAGGAAGGGGTTGAAAAGAAACCCCAAACTACTGCAAGAATTATAACCACAAATACTTGGGTGGTAATCAGATCAATTTTTATCAAAAACATTGGTTCTCATGCACCTTGACAGCTGCGGTCCTCCTTAGTCTCAGTAACTCCTGGTGTCAGTTGGTTCCTGTGAGGCTACTCAGTTAGTCAGGGCTGTTTCAGTTGACAGACTCCAAAGTTCAGTTGTGTTATAAATCTCATGGCCCCAACTTAGGAACTAACTTGGGGAAGGGAAATATAAGAGCTAATAAAGTTTCCCTCAAAAGGTGAGCCATGAAAATGTGGATTGTAAAAAACCTGGTCAGTGTCAAGATCATTGGAAAAAGCAAGGCACCCACAGAGGTGCCCATCCGGGGGTCAGGCAGCCAGTCTCACAGATCTTGTACTTGCCTTCTCCTGTCAGTGGCCAGCTGTGGGTGACCTCAGTTATGGGTCAAAGAGCAGTGAACAACTTCCCTCACCCTAGGCTGTTTCTTCATAGAATTCCTTTGTGGCATTTATTTTAGCTTAGAATTCACCGTGCTGTGCACTCTCTGTCTTTCCTTTTAAAGCAAACTCTAGAATACCGGGAGATCTTCTCTCCTTATCATAAAATGAAGTAAATAAACCAAGCAGTTCAGAAAGCAGTCCATCTCATTAACACAAAATGATAACCATCACTTTAACTGTAACACTAATAATGAAGTCTGTTAACAGAGTGTTTGCCAACCACAGCCATTACCTGAGCATGGGGAAAGCATTCAGCAGTAAGTTCAGGCCACAGGATGGGACACTTTCTACAAAAATACCTCCCCTGAAAAAGGGAATGAGGATACAACAATTATCTCCACAAGAAGATGGATTAAATGCATTATAATGCATCAAGCCTGGGAAATACTGTGTAGTCTTTAGTGCTATGGAGCTATATGAAGAACCATTTATGATATCAATTGAAAGGATGGGTTATAAAAAATACAGCTCTCTGTGCTTACTACCATGCAAAACATGCTAATGGGAAAAGGTTGGCAGGATTGGTAGCAAAATAATAAAAGTGGATTCATTCCTTCCCTCATTCATTCATTGCTATAGCAAATATTGTGGAACATTTTGGGGCTGCTGAAAATATGGGTGGTTTGCTCTCTCTTCTACTTCCCCAACTTATAAAATTTAGATCTACTCCTTCTATTAAAAAGATACAAAGAACAAAACATCTGAGGCTGATTCCTTATAAAAGCAGAATCATTCTTGTAAAGTGCTCCCAGTCAGGGCAGATGGCAGAATAAAACACCAAATTCCATTATAAATTCCATTTTTAGCTCAGTTATCAAATTCTGATGTAAAGCCTACTATGAAATAATCATAGTAATAAGCAACATTTGTGTCCCATTTTCCAATTTTCCAAGGGCATTCATGAGCAATCTTATTTAATCCTCCCAACGTGGGGAGATGTGAGAATTACTAGACTGGGTCAACCCTCTGGTCATTTCTGCTCAGTGGTTTGTTTTTCCTTATCTGCTTGGCATTTTTCTATCCCAGAGCTGCGACAGACTTTGCACATTTGGATGTTTAATTCAAAATCCCTTTCAGATGATTTGTGAAAACTTCATACAAGCCCTGTGTCAGTGATGGTGTCCAGAAACCTTCTTTATCTGAGATGTGGTGATTCCCTTTCTCCTTCCTGCTTCCCTGCCATACCTATCTCAAGTTGATGCTCCATATTGAAACAGCTTTGTTTCCCCCATTTCCCATAAGTTTTTTGACACCTGGAAGGAGCCCAGGGTCAAGAATGCCCATAGAGAACCCAGTTATTCATTCCAGATCCCACCCCAGTCCCCAAAATCTACTGTTTTCAATTAGGGTGTGACCTATGGGCCACCAACTGCACAATCACACACACAATAGCAGAAAATGCACAAGATTGTGTTTTGAATATGTGCATTTAGGAAAGTGATAACTTCCTAGCTCTGTCACTTGGCAACTTGCTTCTTCCCCTCTCAACAATACATCCTAGAAGTGCTGGTATGGGAATGCTTTTTCTAGTCATTTCATAGTATCCTGCAGACATCTCTACCCGTTTGTGTAATTTACTCACTAATGCTGGGAAGCTGAATGGTTCCCAGTTTCTACCATGGTGAGCATACTGCAGTGAATTCCTCAACCGCCTTGCATTGCACTTAGGTGAGCCTTTCTCTGAGAAAATCCATAGTGTAGAATGGTCATCTCAGGATCAATGTAGCTTGGTTTTTAAAAATGAGTGACAAGTGCTTTCCAAAGCAGTCAGACCAGTTTCTCCTCCCAACTTTTGGTGTTACCAAAAATCCTTACCAACTTTTGCTATTATTACCAGCTTGATTTTTTTTCCACTCTCCAGAATTTATTTCCTCTTTGGTGCCATGGCAGTCGGTTTCTGAATCACAGTGAGTTTGGATCATAACTGCTAGTACTTTCCTTCACTACTATCCTTTGGCTGGTACCTAGTTTCTCCAGGTCACCTTCATGCCCACACTTACCTCCTTCATTCCATTTGATGATCAAAATGATATGAGGGTGTTGATGATTGCATTTGTTCATTTCAAAAATGCTTAAAATGATGGGATGTCCTTTCTCACAGCACAAACATGCTTGGAATGAAGTCATTATTAAGTCCTACCCATGGCCTCTTCTATTGCCAGATTCCAGAATCCCTGTTGCCACCCAAGGAAATCCAGTCTTTGCTTAATACCATGAGAGACTTAAGCAGCCTGTGCTGTTGGCAGTTATCATTTCTGCTGTTTGAGAAACTCTTATTTCTTATGCATTGACTTTAAAGGTGACAGTATAGACAACCTGTCCAGAAAGTTTGTAACATTCAGATATTTTTTTATCCTCCTTCCATTTGGGGAGTCTCTGAGATTGTAAAACCATAGTATCGATGTCAAGGGGTACAGGATAAACACCTGCCAGGTAGATCAGCCATATTGCACCCCATTAAGGTCATATTTCCCAGATGGTAATAACAGATTTATATGCATTTCCACCATACTGTGGCTTCATGAGAGATCTGTCTTGGCAAAGACTCAGCAAAAGCAAGTGGGACTTGAAAGGGCTGATGTAAGGAAGAAGGATTAGTTCTGTTCTTGTGTGCTTTAGACAACCAAGATAATCCCTTGTCCTCGCTGCTATTGAAGTTGTCATCCCACAGCCTTCACTCATTCAACAAATTTTACTGAGTGTCAACCATGTATCAGAGACTGCGCTAATGCTGGGGAGACAAAGATAAGGGAGGAGAAAGGCCCCATCACTGCTCTCAGAAAATAGAAATGGAAACTAATGAAATATTAGGAACAAATGTGATACGATAAGTGTGAGTGAGAGTAGTGCATATTACTAAGAGAACAAAAGCTTCTAGAAGGAAGTGACAGTTAAACTGAAAGTAGGCAAAGAGTTAGTGAAAGAGTGTATACGCTATTGGGGAAAGGTTCAAAGGTTCTTGACAAATTCAAAGAATTGATAGAATCCCAGTGTAGTTGGAGCCCTGTGGGAAGGGAGGTATGGTATAGATATGGCTGGGAACTGAGCAGGGTCCAGACAGAAGGACCCTGGATTAGCTTAAGGATTTGGGATTTTATCCTAAGGAAAATGGACAGTTATTGTTGGGTGTTAAATATTATGAATAGTGGGGGGAGGGGAGGGAAGGCAGAGATAACTAGCTCAAT
Organism: Uropsilus gracilis; assembly: GCA_004024945.1. Taxonomy (NCBI): domain Eukaryota; kingdom Metazoa; phylum Chordata; class Mammalia; order Eulipotyphla; family Talpidae; genus Uropsilus; species Uropsilus gracilis. The sequence continues at coordinate 51,181 of PVHY01003277.1, read as the reverse complement.
TTGTATTTTAAAAAAATGAATGCAGTTGCATGTTAAGTCTTATCATTTTGTGTTTTTGCATAGAAGCCTTTGAAGACTGTCCATTGTTATGAGTATGAAATTCAAAGTCTTTGATGTTTTTAATGACACATTTCAATATGGGTAATGTCAACCTTAAACCTCATTGCAGAAAATACTCCCTGACCCACCTCATGCTCAGTGATTCAAATGAATTACTGTCTGAGTCAGTAAATGCTACAGTAATGCTGTTTGACAAATAGTCCCCACATCTCAGTGGCTTACAATAACCCACATTTTCTGCTTTTTCTTCTTCATGAGTGTGTATGTTGGCTTAGGCAGCTCTGTTTCAGACTCTGGAGTGAATACAGGTCTGGTCCACTTGCCTTTCATTCTGCTCCCTCATGCTCTTTCCATAATAAATCATAAGAGTCTGAGAGGGAGGCCAAGGTCAAGCTTGTGCCTTTATTACGCTCTTCTCGCATCTCTTAACTTTTCATTGACTAAGGTCAGGTAGGTGGCAAGTATATCACTTCTGAATGGGAAGGGTGGAAAAGACAGGAGGCAGGAGGGAGAGAGAAAGGAAGGGAGGAGGAGAGTAAATAATATACAAGAGTAAATAAGTGGCTACATTTGTTCTTTTATTATAACTGCTGATACAGATGGTTAATTGTCCTGTTCAGGGATGCAGGCTTTGTGGGAAGGCTTCATGGCTTTGAATCCCGACTCTAAAACTCCTAACTGTGTAAGTCTGGGCCAGTGAGTAACCTCCCCGTACATCAATACCTACCTCTAGCAGCAGGATTAACTTAGTTAAGTGCTAAGAGAAGTGCCAGAATATAATGAGGTCTCAGTGAATCTTAGGGCTTTTTTTTTTTATAGGTTCATACATCCTTATAGGTTCATAGCCCCCTTTGACGTTTAGAACGATTTCTGTTTTAGCCAGGCCGTGCATACACACCCCCTATTATACAGCACATCCATCAGCCTCTGAGGCTGTAACATATAACCAGACAATTCTGTGCTCATCCCTGAAACATGATCATTTCCCATACAAAATGGGAAAGTGAAAATTATAAACATCTTTCTGTTTGATCAGTCCAGGTTTTAGCACAAAAAATAGTTGTAGAAACGTTTTGGCTTTGCCAGCAGTTTGGATTCTAGTTTTGTGGGAAAGTATTGGGGGCTGGAGGCTGCTCTAACACACAAGGTGGGTGTTCACCCCACATTCTTCTCTCTCTTCTGGAGGAGCCCTCCAGGGGGCTCCCCCCGTATACTTCTAGTCGTGATATGCTCCCACACATTGCCTTATTCTTTGGAGCCCCCTGTGCTCCCCAAGCTGGAAACAATTCCTCTGCTTCTCTACAGCATTGATCACATGGCTCCCCTCATTGTAATTACTCATATGGACTCTTGAGTTTAGGGATATTGTGTAACACTCCAGGCAGCCATAAGTGCTCTTTCACCAAGTGCTATCTGTCTTGATCCCCAGGTCTCTTGTGTAAGACCTGATATGAATGAGGACCAGTTAGTGCCTGTGCTCATGGCAACAGCACTTATGCATGTGACCTGGCTTCATCTCACCTCTCTCTGCAGTGATGTTGTGATTCACTCTATTTTATAGATGAGGAAACTGAGATTCAGCACCTTGCCAATTCAAATAAACCAAAGTCTGAAGCTATTGGATTGACAGTCCCCAAACTTTACTTGTCCAGATGGTATTTGTTCCTCCCTCTGACTCAGAATCATCGCTTGTCAGAGCAGGTATCATCCAGTGAGTTGTTTTTGAAGGATGCATTTCCTGTGGGGTCCTGGCATCTCTGTATCAGTGTATCAAAGAAAACCAGCACAGGACAGAAATGAAGGCAGCAAAAGCAAATTTTATTTGGGAGTTATTTGGCTCCACGTCAAACTGAACTCCATTCCAATACAACAAAGACCAGGATGGGTGTATAACCAAGGATCCAGGTGGGGGTCAGTGGGTAGAAAATCATGAGGAGGAAATATCAGAAGCAGCAGGATTGTTGGTGAAACTGACTCAGCAAGATTCCTGATGAAGACAGGCCAGGGTGATGAGCCATTAGGGGTAGAGGAATCTGATCAGATTCCTGTAGGGTGGGGAAGTTTTGTTAAAATGACACCTACAAGGTTCTTGCTGAAACTAGAATAAACAAATAACTTAATAAAAAAAAATGAATAGAGCTCAGGGAACCCAACTAAAGTTGGTTGAGGTGTGAGTCTTTTCTCATGGGGGTGCTCATCAGGGCCCCCTTGCACACCCCCAAAGAGCATAGCACCTTTTAGTGCATATCCTTTAGCAGTAAAGTCAGATTAAAAATGTTTCTTCACTATATTTTACATTTCCCTTTATATGTCACCAACAAATTCTGACCTCATAGGGAATGATGACTTTGAGGGTGACAGAGAGGGTGGTAGGCTGTAAGGAATAAGATGGGGGAAAATCAAGGAACACAGATTCATTTGTGTCTAGGTGGGTACTCATCTGCACCCCTGCCCCTGGCTATGAATGGGAAAGCCCTCCATGATGCCAGCCTTGGTTGCTCTTGCCATTATGAAAAACACAGCCTGCAAACCAGCTCCTCCACCTCCACTCTCCTGGGTACCTCTCTTCCTGCACAGTAGGCAGAGATTGTCTTCAGGGATATCTCAGTGGGTCTTCTGATGCATCCTCCTTATGTCAGGGTTGCCCTCCATACTACTAGGGCATAGATCTCCCCCTCCCTTTCTGGGGGACTGCAAGCTATAGGGGTGTTTAGATTAGAAACTACCATCTCTCCATCCAGCAGTGGGTGCTTGAGACCAGACCTGAGGTGGTGATGTGCAGTAGACCAAATGGATCCACTGCCCTCCTTCCTAGGGAGAGAGAATTATGTGTTTCCTATTTATGCTCTTTGGATGTGGGATCCCTGGTGCCTAAAAACTTGCCTTGGGCCACCCTGCATCAAATGTCTGCTACACACTGCAGGACCCCAGGCAAGACAGGTAAGCTCTCTGGATTTTGGTTTTCTTACCTTAGAAAAGGGGATCATAATATGTTCCTGTGTCATGATGTGGATGTAAAGCAATAAAACCCTGGTACCCTACTCACTGTCACATGACAACTAAAGGGAAGTTCAGCCTTCTCTGCAAGGCTTCTGGACATTTACTGGTTACATTTATAACATTAAATAAAATTAGAACTTAGTGTTCTAATTTGTAATATTTCATCCATTTAGATTGAGGTAGACCCACCTGAAACTCTCATTCTCTAACCCGTGGCTGCTTTATCACACAAACATTGCACTGCCCTGTCCTTTAGCCCCTTTGCAAGTGGAAAGGACTTGAGCATCACTTGTTGAGATGCTTTTGTAGATGCCACACAGGGTTTGTTCAATGATGGTCCAGAAGTCACATCTGGCTTGCTTATTTATTCATTCATTCATTCATTCATTCATTCATTCATTCATTCATTCATTCATTCATTCATTCATTCATTCATTCATTCATTCATTCATTTTTTTTTGTAGCCCGTAAACTAAGAATGGCGCTACTTTCTAAGAGGTAGGGAGAAAAAACCAAAACATGGAAATCACATGACATTTCAGCTTCACAGCTCATCCAGGGCATCTGGGGTGACTCATCCACATCTGTTTGCACCAAGAGTCTTCTGCAGCACTTGCATGGCCTTGGCTGAGCTGAGTAGTTGGAACAGAGGTGGTTTCTGAAAACAGAAATCATATCTCAGCCCTGACTTGGAAGCTCATGCGGGGAGCTGTACAGTCTATGAAACCCTTACCTTGGGAGGGCACCTTCCTGGATTCCAGAACCAGTGCCTGTTCCCCAGGGCCCTCTGGGAGAAGTCCTGGGGGCTGGTGCACCCCTCACCATGGTTTTTTCCTGTGATGGGTCTCAGGGAGAGACAGTCCCACACAGGTGACTCAAGCCTCCAATTGGTAGTTGGACGAGACAGTCTTTTGGATCCTACTGCCACCTGCTCAAACTCTTCCTCCTCTCTCAGACTCTGTTTCCTCATTTATAAAAAGTAAATAATAACTGTCTTTCTCTCCAGGGCTGTTGTAAGCCTCCGGTGGCGTGCACACAAAGGCCATTCAGCCCCAACCGGGCTCAGAAGGAGTTAAAATATGCGTTGTTATGATGATGATGATGATGATGATGCATATTTTTGTTACCACAGTCAATCTCTTTAGGACAGAGGGCAAGTAGCTCCATCTGCCAAACTCTTCTTTCTTTAAAATGGTGCCCATGGAGAAAGCCACTGGAGTGGGGTGTGGCGTGCATGCTGAGATTGTGCTCTTAGCCTCACGTTTCCCTGCAATGCTGATGCTCGGTGAGTTTGTGATGTCCTTAGAGCTGCCCACTGTGGCTTTCACCTCTGGAGTGCTCATTTGTCACTAGCCCTGTGTCACCTTCCATCCTTTTAATGCATCTGTCACGCCTCTCTTTGAGTCATTGATGACCTCTGAGGGCTGGGGTCTTGCATGGAGCTTCTTGTTTATCTGAAATGGAGGTGAAGGAGAAGCCAGACTGGATGATTTTCATATACAAATTGCATCCTGGCACGTGTGAGGTAGCTCGATCCTGGCTTTCCTCCCAGGCTGGAGAGCATGGGCAGCTCTGCGCAGCTGGAGCTGGGAGGCAGCGCCCAGGTGTGATGGCTCTCGGGGCTGCTGAGGAGGAGCTTGGTGAAATACTATTTATGGTTCATGAGGCACCCGGGCACCTGCTCCTGGGTCCTCAGCCGACTCCACATGGCCCTGCCTTGCCCATCCTCTGCACCCTGACAAATGGGCTTATGCGAGCTGCTGCCTCTCTCCTCAGCAGTAGAATGTTTGGTCTCACAGGACACACCATCACTCAGAATGAGGCTCCTCACAACTACCTGAGAGACCCGATGGAAACATGTACGTCTGGCTGCTGGAGTGTAAGTTGGGTGTCCTGTGGAATGTCTAAAACAGGGTGTCATCCTGTTTCCATTGTGTCTTCCTTGTTGATGGTGGGACAATGGATGCGATGGCAGGAGAATGAATGTGTGACCATTTTAGATTATGTGTCCAACCAGTGCCCCAAAGATTTGAGAGCAAGTTGTTTATTCACCTTTGTGGAGTGATCTGAACAAGCTCTGGTTGGAGAGTGGGCCAGTGAGGTGGAGAGGAAAGGGGGAAGCCTTCTGGGGTGCTCTGGGGAGCTGTGTACCCTGTCTGCAGAAGTGTTCTGTTTGAAGGGCAAGGGGCCTGGGGCTTTTACAGATCAATCCTCCCCATTGTTGGCAGAGGGCTGCTTTGTAGAACTTTTTGCCCTGGCACTTTAGGCTCCATCTGTGATTTGAAGACTCCACTGGGGCAGAGAAAGGGGCAGAAGTCTCCAGGCATTTGGGAATGGTGACTGCTCATGAGATCCAGGGGTATGGTGACGGCTGCTGCAGACCGAGGGTCTGAACAAGCCAGAGCAGTGGACGCAGTCAAGGCCACCCCCTTGTCTCCACTGAGGCCACCCCCGTGTCCCCACCGATGCCAGGGCCATCCTGCCAGACCTGGATAGATTGCTCTGGACTTGGTGGCATCAGGGAAAAGTAATCATGTTGTTTCAGCCATTGTTAGGCATTTGTCGCTCCCAGTCATACCCAACCCCAAAGGATGCATCTAATGATGATGAGGATGGTGACAGTAATAAAGATAACTAACATATTGAGCATAGGACATTTGAATCTACTTACTGGTTCATTACTTATGCCCTCCACCCCCTAAATCCCCCAGCCTCCAACCCCACCCCTCCACCCCCTACCCCCTGCTGCCTCCATACACATGGAGGTAAGTTTTATGACCCTTTCTGACTTACTCATTGCCTGGTACCTACTAAGATGTCTGATTCATGATAAATGCCCAGGAAATACTTATTGACTGGGTGTGTAAATGAGAAAAATAATGAAAAGCAAGTCAAGAGTTAAACACTCATTTGTCTGTTTCCAGTTCCCCAGCTTTGCTATGCCAAAGTGTAAAATCTAGAAACTATTTTATTCATGATCTAAGGTACTCAGTGTCAAGACTCAAGAGCCTGAGTCTTGACATAGAAAGGATCTGGGAGGGTAGGAAGCAGTGACTATACCTATGAAATACACAATCTCATGATAAGCCAAGGTGACTTGGAGCAAAGGACAGGAATAGCTTTTCTCACCCTACACATTCTGCCAAAGCCAAGACTGGGCCAGAGGATGGAGTCCTGGGCAGTGGGGCTCTGGGAAAAATGCATTTCTAAGAAGCCTGCTGCATTTCTCCCTTTGCCCTCTAAAATCTTGATCTGTTCAACCTGTGATCAGATAGCCAAGGGTAACCTCTACTCCAACACAATGACATTTACCCTAAAATTGTTTTGGCAGAAGCTGGTTGGCAAAGCATTGGAATGCTGTAGAGAGGATGGTGATGGACTAAGTAACTAGATAAGACAGCTTTTGTGACGTGTCCTAGAGGTGTAATAAGCCTCATCTGTAACTTCATAGCCTTCAGAATGAGTTGGCAAGTATCCCTTTTTGCAGCAAATTTCCATTCCCTGATCGCTCACATCCGCGAAGCCCATACAAGTCTAAAGTCTTAAGTAAGTGCATTTCCCCAATCAGGGATATTTACAATGTTCTGTAAATAGAGGCGTGTGCAAGTTATACTGACCTGCGTGGGCACCGTTCCAGCCCTTTGCTCTGAGTCTGACCACACATTGACAGATAGAAACCATACTCTCAGGGCATTTCTCGTAAGATAAGGCCATTCATGTTTTTATTCAACAAGCATTTATTGGCGTGGTTAGTATATTTTGGACCTTGAAAAATGGAAGATGAAGCAACATGAATAAGATATGGTACTGTAGCCTGCAGTGTCTGGCAAAAAAAAAAAAAAAAAAAAAAAAAAAAAGAAGGCTCAATTACATTGCAGTCTGATGTGTCCTTTTTGAAGGTTTTGTACAGAGGAAGGAGGGATGAGCTTTGTCTGGAGGAGTTATTGGAACAATAGCCTCTCCTGTGCTACTCCAACACCAAAGATTTCTGTGGACACCTCCGCACCCCTATGGCTGTTGACCCCTCCACCCAGGCATCTTCTTTACTGTGGTTGCAAAATCTAGCTCCTATTTTAAGCCATGGCAGATCATGTTGGTAGTCTATGCAAAGGTTGTTTTCCCCCACCCCCGTGTATACAGATACCTTATTTGAGGAGAAATGGTATTATTTCAGAGAAGCCAGGTCCTGCTGCTAAAGGTTACTTGATCTAAGCTAAATGGAGTATCCAATTCCCTTTGGCTAACTAATTCATTCTATAATTTATTCTACTAAATATATTGTTGTATTATTCATAGTACTATGAAGATTTTGTCACAGAAAGTTATTGCCACTAGGGTCTTGGACAACAAATATATTTCATTACTTGACATAAAATGAGATCTGGAGATAGATATTCTTAGAATTGGTACAATGAAAGAAATATAAAGTACAAGAGTTCTTCCTGTGTCTGTGCTCTACCTCCCTGCAATACTGGCTATTCCTCATGATCTTGTGAAGGCTGCATAGATTCCAAGCATACATTTTCACAGCTGTGCTCCTGACCTGAAGACAAGGGGGGCTCCCACTGTGTTTCTTCTTTTCATGGAGTAAAACCCTTCCCAGAACCCAGCTATGACCTCTTATTGGCCAAAACAAGGTCAACTGCCCACCCCTTAACTGGGGTGGGGGGGCAGTGAAGAAGGGGAGGGGTCAGGCCAGAATAGAAAATGCTTGACTTTCCTGTGAAATCTTCCAGAAACCCGAGGTTGGTGTGAGTTGATTTGTGTCTTCTTGTGAAAAGGGGGGGGATCTACTTTAAATCTGGGCTAGATTTTTTGATATGGGCCATTCTTACTGGTGTGCAATGGGAATCTCATTGTGGTTTTGATTTACATTTCCCTGATTATTCATGATGTTGAGCATCTTTTCATATGCCTATTGGCCATTTGTATTTCTTCTTTCAAGGAGTGTCCTTTTAGCTCTTCACCCCATTTTTTGACTGAAATTTTTGCTTTATTTTTGTTAAGCTGTGTGTGTGTGTGTGTGTGTGTGACTTATATGAGGAATACAGGGAAATAAGCAAGTGCAGAAAAAAAATTTCAAACTGTCAACAGAACTGAAGCATAAAGAGAGGGGGAGGGTAAAATCAGGGGAAAGTTGGGCACAAGAGATTATAATGGTTCACAGGTGATAAGGTGGTGGGAGAACATTGGAGTAGACAATGATGTCATAGATGGACAGACAGACAGACAGACAGACAGACAGACAGACAGACAGACAGACAGACAGACAGACAGACAGACAGATAGATAGATAGATAGATAGATAGATAGATAGATAGATAGATAGATAGATAGATAGATGGAGAGAGAAAGAGAGAGGTATGTACAAGCAATTTGAAAAATAAAATTTAAAGAAATCTGGGCTGGGTGTGGAGTGGCCTAAATGATGACAAGGAAACCATCACTATGTTTCAGTGGTGAGAAAACCAGATGAGGGAGGAGGTGGTGAGTGAGAACTCTGGATACATGATGGGCCGGGGATCCCCACTGCTGACTCTACCCAGGACCCACTGACAGCCCCTCTGGGAGAATGCTCCCATGTCTCAGCCACACAGCACACTGTCAGCCTGTGCCCCTTCCCCTGCATCTCCTCTGGTGAAGGCCAGGAAAGGAAAATAATTGCGCTTGACTTGGAGCAGTGGGCACATCACTGCAGGGATCTGTTTAATTAAATTTTATCTGCAGCTGTGTAGCCCGTGAAGAATCAGTGAACCTTCCACAGCCCTCTTTACACAGCACTTTAAATCACAGGACAACCCACATGAAGAAAAGTTCATTATTCGGCTTAGTATTTCCTGAGAGCCTGTGAATTCTGAGGTCCCGTTTGATGAGGAGACAGATGGTCTCATGGCTGGTGTATGACTGGCAATGAATTTCCTTAGATTCTTTTTTGGGGAAGGTCTCAGTCCACTGTGCAACCTGGTGGGGCCGTATCAGGTGTGTGGGCTGCAGGTCAGGCTGAGGGAAGACTTGCTTTCCCTAAAGAGCTTTTGTGGACCTACTGTGTGCCCAGCACTGCTCTCCCTAGTCTCCCTAGTCTCTAGTTCCAGGGAGACAAAGTGGGAGATAGTGTTGGATACTCAGAGCAGTAAGTGCTCTGCTAGGATCACAGAGGCTGTTGACTATCTTTCCGGTGCTGTGAACCACCTTGAAATGGAGTGGCTTAAATGGTGACCCTATTTTTGTTTCTGATTCTGCAGTTTGAGAAGAGAGCAGTTAGGTGGCCTTTTATCTCTCTGGCATCAGCAGAGCTAGTACATTGTGGTCAGAGTAGCTCCACTTTAAAGATGGTCTCATTTACGAGCCCATATCAGAAAGATTAGAAACAACAAGTATGTGTGTGTGTGTGTGTGTGTTTGTGTGTGTATGTGGAGAGAAAGATACCCTCATTCCTGTAGATGTAAATTGATGCAGCCTCTATGGGAAAAGATATGAAGATTCTTTTACAAATTAAAAATAGAAATACTGTATGAACCAGCAACTCTGCTACTAGGTATTTATCTGAAGAATTGGAAATCTCTAATGTGAAAAGAAAGCCATAGCCCTGCGTTCATAGCCGTGCTGTTCCAGCAGCCGAGACATGGGATTGGCCTAAATGCCCATTGACGGAAGCCTAGATTAAGAATTTAGCTATAAATATTCACAGGAAAGCTGCTCAGCTAATAAAAAAGTTAAAATCTTGCCTTTTGTGACAACATGGTTCACCATGTGGTGTTCGTGTTCAGCAAAATAAGTCAGAAGATGAAGAATAATGACAGGATGGTTTCTCTCCTGCGGATGATAACCCAGAGAAACAAACAAACAAGGCACATCACAAATAACTACACTCTGTGAAAATACGATGATTACCAGAAAGAAGGGGCAGGAGAGTGGGAGAAGGCATTGGGGTTGATTTGATAGTGGGGATTTGGGGCTGGGTGCAGTGAGGGGTAGACATCCGTTGTGCTGGAAAGCAGCCCTCCTGTAACTTATGCAGTATTGAAAACCAATGAAAAATCAAGATGATTCTATTGATGGTACTAAATGCTGGACTCATTCACAAGGCTCCCAAAGCAGGGATGGTTTTTAGCTGGAACGTAACTGTCAGCGGGCAAGGCCCCTCCTCCATGGGGTGCATCATTAGTGGACATCAGCATCCCCCACACCATCTCACAGGTTGTCGTATTACATGTTTTTCGGCACTTAGAACAATGTCCAGCACATAATGAGTATTCAGTAGATGCTATGATACCACACCCACTCCCCCTACCCTCTCCTCCTTCCCTCCCCCTCCCCCCTTCCCTCCCTCCCTCCCTTTTCCTATTTGCTATGCAGCAGAAACTATAGTCATATCCAGTCAGAGAGAATGCCAGGGATAAATCCTGGGGCAGTAATAACCACAGAATAAAAATCCCGGGACAGTAGCAACAACGATAAAAATCCATCCAGAAAGCAAAAGTGGACTCCTGAGCGAATGTAGAATTACTCAGTGCCGCACCAGCATCACGCCCCCCACCCCAAATTGCATGCACAGAGATGCAGCAGCCTGACTCCACCTCCTGAAGTTTGCTGAGGATGAAAGCAAGGCTGAGCGAGCCTGCCTTCTCTCTGTCCAGTGCCAGCTCTCTGAGCTCCTGGTGGCTGAAGGTGCCAACTTGTAGCAGTTTACCACCTCCTCCAGTTTCTTGTCTTTCAGCCTACTCCATAGTTGCTGTCTTAGATTGCCTGCCTAAAGCCTGTGGACAGGGCTAGCGTGCCTATCCCTGAAATACTGAGATCGTTCCCATTATGTCCTGAAAAAAAAAAAAGAGAGAGAGAGAGAGAGAGAAACCTCCGGCAGTTATTGGTCCTGCTAGATTTTACACTTGTCCTTCTAACTTCCCATCCAGAGCTGTTTTTACTATCTCTGCCTGGTCAATGAATGTCTGTTCCTAGACAGACCAAAAATCTTCAGCAATTCTGACACAGCACCTTGTACTCCCATCAGGATTTCATCAGTAGTTCGTTCTCGAAATCATCAAAGAACTTAGTGCTGTATTGCTGGAGGCAAATGTCCTCCTGTTTTAGTGCTACAGCCAGCCATGTCCTTTGCAGACGCGAAGGTGTTCTGGCTGAGTCCAGATGACTTTACTGGGGCTCTGCTGACCTGTGCTGTGAGGGGAACAACAGGCATGGTGATGGGTGGTGGTCTTTACACATAGCATTTGGTGAGCACTCTTGAGAATGGACCCTCATATAGAACGGAATTAAAACTACTTAAAAAAGATCTCAAGTTCTAGTGAAAATGCAGGCACCACTGATTCTTGCCATCAGACCAACAGTGTTCTAAGTATTTGATGTGTTTCAAACTATGAAAGCTCCCAACCACCCTACAATGCCCCATTTTGCAGGAGTAAGTGAGGGATACTCAAATATCTGCCAAAGTCTCTGCTCAGAAATAGTGGTGCTGGGGTTTATCTTCAGAGCCCATGCTCCTGTTCCCTCCTAGTCAGTTAATGAATCAGTACAGTGTTGTATTTTTCCCCCAGTTTCAGCCCAGTCAATGCAATCATACAATACTCATCACCTTGCTTCCTATAATTTTATGTAACATCAGTTTATAAGCATTATTTCACATTGCCACTTATCTTGATGTGTTACAGGATTACATGATGTTCTCCATCGATCACTCCACTTAACCATTTGCTTATATTAATTCATCTGTTCCTCCAGCACTTACTAAGTTGCTCTGTGTTTAGTTAACAGGCTGAGCCCAGGTCGCTAAAGGTGAGCTGTCTAAAGTCACACACAAGTTTGTGGGCAGACATTGGAGAAGAGAGAAACGGGTGATGAGTCCAGCTGTAGAGATCTGAACCCATGCTGGAAAAGGCAAACTGGAGGAGGAAGGCTGACTCCTTTGGAGAAGATGCCTCAGAGGAGATACACCTCTGACTGCAGCATCTTCATCCATTGTTAGGGTCTGACTGTGTTTCTCTTTAGGTTACTCTTCCTGCAAATCATAATAAGGTCCTCACTAGCTTGCTTTCATCCAGCCAGTTCATCTCAGGCTCACCTCCTGGACACAGGTGAGAAGAGGAGGAAAATAAGGTTGAGACAGTTGACTCAGTGATGGAGTTGGGGTTCCAAGAGAGCTGGTGACTTAAGCTTGTGTCTGCCTTGGGAGAGCCCTGGAATCAGGTGAGGCTTGCAAGCCCACCCTAGAGGTGGCAACCCTTGGTCTCTGTGTCTCTGACTATGGCACCCTCTTATCATCTCCTTAGGTGGGATAACATTTATGTCAGCTCAGAAATCATTCCAATGGTCAGAATACATGAGGGCTGTCAGAGCGAAGAGGGATCAATCTCTCAGTGATAGAGAGAAGGTGAGAGGTGCTGACAGGGGAGGGAAAGCAGAGGGGTGGGTGCTAGAGGAGGTAGTTTTTAACTTGGAGTTGGAAAAGTGCTCCATTAGAATGAAGGGGGCTTGGCAGACTTCTTCATGAGGTGGGACCCTCATGGCCTGGCATCCACTGTCCCTGAGGATGAGCTGCAAGCAGGCAGGGTACTGTTGAATGTGGGCTGGGGGGTTGTTCTGCAGCACCTACAATGTGTGGGCAATTAAGATCCAGGAATGTCATGTCCAGTCTGGGCAGCTGGTTTCTCTGGAGAACCAGGGCCTCTGGGAACATGACAGCCATCTCCCCATAAGGCAGCAAGTCCCAGGGGCATGAACTGTACCCCTCTTTGCTTCTACCCCCACCCCCACCCATTCAGTAAGGCTGAGTGACAGGCATTCTTTAACATTCCGTTCATGTTTTGTTCTCTGTGCAGTCCTCTTCTCCTTCCTCATGGATGAGATCAGCATAGTGTAGTTCTCACAGAGCATGAGGATTCCAGATCTGATGGCTCAACTGGAAGTGACCTTGGACCAGTTATTCAATGCTCTGTGCATTGTATTCAACCATGAGATTCATAAAGCAAGGTTACTCTGAGGAAGAATGGTTGATTCCGGGAAGATGCACAGACTGTCTGAAATCAGTCACTGTGCAGCCAACAGCGAGGCTTGAGGGATACTGTTCCTGGTTGCTGTTGCCAGCGCTGGTCTGTGTGAGGTGCAGGTGGCTGATACTGAGTCTGTGCGTTCCTTCGCAGCCTCCCTCCACACCCAGTCATGGTCAGAACATAATCTTTGGAGCTTTGTCCTGCTTGGAATAGATATTTTATTCCTTGCAACAAGGATTCTGGGATCCTGGCCATATGGAGAATTATAGTTAATTTATTTGGAAGTCATGGTGTCCTGCTAGGTTGGTGTAATCTACCTGGGGTCTGTGTGTGTGTGTGTGTGAGATGTGCTCTGCAAGATAGTAAGTGGACTCTAGCACAGGTGATTAAGATTCTGCACTCTTAGCCAAATGGCCTTCATTTCACTGCAGTTTCTTCCTCGCCAAGTTCCTTCACCTCCCTGAGCCACAGTGGTCTCCGCTGTGAAATGAAGGCCATGCTCACCAGCTCATGTCAGTGTTGACAGAGGCAGTGTGCATGCAGGCGCTGGCACTTCCTAAGGGAATATACCGGACTTGCCGTAACATGAGCTTGAGCTCCTCATGTACTGACACGGAGCAGATGGTCCCCATTTCAGGTCATCGAGGTGCCTGGGAAGATGAGCTGATTACTCAGTGAGAGAACCTTATGGTCACATACTCTAATCTCAAGCACCTGTGCTGAACTTTCCCGAGAGCGCCATGCTTACCCTGACCCCAAGCAAGCCTGCTCCCCAGAGTCATATCTGATGGACTGAGTGAATGCTTGGAGCCCCCTTTTGTCAGGCCTAGAAGGGATGAGAGGCTGTCATTCTAAACACTGCACCCCTGTCTCCCACAGCTGTTCACACAGCGCAGGCTGAGAGGGCAAGGATTGGTCTCAATGGAGTCCGAGGGCTCCAGAAGTATAGTACTATGTACAGTACTGTGTATAATGCTGGAAAGGCCACATGCTGGGCAAACCTGCCTTGCCTCAGTTTCCCCTTTGTAAAAGGCAACTGGGGCAGTCCGATTGTTGTGGAGATTGAACATGATTTTGGACAAGATCTGAAATGTAATAGATGTTCAGGAAAGGTTAGTTTCCTTGCCCCCTCCCCCTAGTGTTTGAAAGGGAAGGAAAGTTACTCCAAAGGGAGCAACAGTCTTTGGAGAATCATGTATGCATGAATTAGTGATCCAACCATGTGCTAGTATTCATGCATTCCTTGTATTCTTCTGTCATTCGTTCATTTTGTCATTTATTCACTCCTTCATTCCTTTAACAGCACTTTAATTTACATGACATCTTTTTCTACAAGCACCTTTTGTGTGACAAGTCCCCACGAGGCTCTAGGGATGTAAAAATTAATACCAAATTTTTTGCTTCAGGACTTTGCATTCTTTGGGGAGAGAAAGAAAATAGTTACCTATAATATAACTCGATAAGGCGATACATCCCCTAAAATGTGCTGCAAGCTTGCAGCGCTGTCTTATAATTGTATCATCCCTCAAATCCAACAATCTGTTTCCACTCATTGTTCACTCCCTCCCGCCTAAACATTGCCTTCAGCAAGACCTAGATATTCTTTCAGAGACTACTCTTGGTAAAATGCTGTGTCTGGGACTGATTGCATAATTTGAGGAGGTTAATAGTAAGATCACCACTTCTCTTGACTCTAGGTGAAGGAAGGAAGAAAACCACCCAACTGCCATCCATCCATTCATAAGCCCGCCCGCCCACCCGTCTGTCTGTCAGCCTGTCCATCCATCCGTCTGTCTGTCCGTCCATCTTTTCTTGTCATTATAGCAATACTGGTGGAGTGATGATTCTGAAACCAAACTGCCTAGGTACAGATCTCAGCTCTGCTGATTAGCATAGTTTGCATAATATGTCCACTATATTCTAGGTCTTAGTTTACTAATTCACAAAATGGGGAAGTAAGAGTACTTATGCAGATTCCTTAGCTCTCTATTGCTGTACCAAATTGCCATAAGTGGCTTGCAACCACCATACTTACCATTTCACAGTTCCTGTGTGTCAAGAATCTAGACACAGCTTACTAGATCTCTAGTTTTTGGCCTCTTTCAAGGCTCCATCAGGTTGTTAGTCAGGGGCTGCAATTATTTTAAGGGTTGTGTTAGTCAGTGTTCAAGTTCACTTGAGAGGTTGTCATTAAGATTTAATTCCTTTGGGGTAGTTGGAAAGAGGGCCTTAGTGACTCCCCACCTGGCAGCTGGAGTGTCCCTGGGTCTATGACACATGATCTCTACATAAGGCAGATCACCTGTGAACTTGACTCATCTGAGAGAAAGTGAGGGAAGAGAGAGTACTGGTAAGAAGGCTGAAGCTCTGGT
Organism: Uropsilus gracilis; assembly: GCA_004024945.1. NCBI lineage: Eukaryota > Metazoa > Chordata > Mammalia > Eulipotyphla > Talpidae > Uropsilus > Uropsilus gracilis. Next base: position 35,748 of record PVHY01003277.1, on the reverse strand, counting down.
CTTTTGTAAGCCAGTCTCAGAAGCATATTCTGTGCTTGTGTATTCTATTTAATAGAAGTAAGTTTCTGGGTTTGGTGCACACTGAGGGTGTGAACTTCAGGACTTGGGACTACTTGGGGGCCCCTCAGGAACTGCCCATCAGAGCAGGTATGAAGCACCAAATTATGCATATAAAGCACGTGAAAGATGTCAGTGGCCTAGTTCACACGTGGTGATGCTTAGCTCTTGATATTATGTCTTATTTTCTCCAACAGATATTCATTAAGTTTCCTACTAGATCAAAGACTCTCTTCATTGTAATTGGGATTCACTGGGAGGGCTAACCAGAACAGATGAGTTATCAGAAAGCCTTTTCTCAATGAGCTCCGGGTACACTGGGGGATGGATGCTCATTTTAAATGAAAGACCACAGAGCAGAAAATGAAGGCTGGACTGTCAGGGGAGGGCAGGTATGCTGAGCTAATGGTCTGAGGTTGCATGGGGTTGGTGACTGTTAAGTGTGGCAGGACGGCAGGGTACCTGAAGTTTGGGAAATGAGATTTGTGCCTCAGATTGTGATTGGAGTTTGGAGTCCCTCTCCTGTGAAGGGAGACCAGGAAGGGCTTGGCAAGTGGAGAATATCACAGGTATAGGTACACGGCCTAGAGAGGAGGGACGGGAACAGGAGATTCTCTTTCTTAGTTACGACAATTCATGGGCGAAAGTCCCGCTGTTTCTCCTTCAGTCCTTCTCTTAGGTGTGCCCACAAAGAGAGCATCGTTGTTGTCCTCCAGCTGCGTGTGTCCTGCTAGTGAGAAATATTCCAAAGAACTTGGGGATCATGTTAATGAGTGTGATTATAGTGCCTGGTTCTGTGACCTTGGATGTGTCATCAACCTCTGCACATTTCCTCATCAAAAATGGGGTGATTTTGCTGACATACACAGTCATACACAGTGAATACTGTCAACTACACAGCATGGCAGTTATACATGTACAACAATGTTTTTAGTACATTTTAGGAACTCAGTATTTTATGGGCTTTAGGGGAACTGAGGATCAGAAGGTTAAGTGGCTTGCTAATAATGAGCAGAGAGCAAACCAGGCTGTTTGTCTCTGTGACCAACATGCCTCTCCTTTCTGCACAAGTTATCAGAGAAAAGGAAAGTCTTCTGCTGGAGTAGTAGAAGTAAAGAACACCTTGCTTGCAGAGAATAGGGGTCAGAGCAGACTCACTCCAGCTTCTTGCCTTGGTCTGATGAGAGATGAAGCTCTTAGATAGGCTTATTCCACAACTAAAATGGTTCAAAACATATACATTCTTCCTATTTCTCCATTAGCTGTCAACCCTTGTCTTTGAGAACTACCTTTAAACAATCTCTCTGACCTGTATTTACCAAAATGCCTTTTTCTCTAAATGCTTGTCATCAAGCCACCACTGGGTAATATTTCAGCCAACATTAGATTTGGGGACTTATCTAAGGACCCCATGTGGTCTGCAAGGCTGTTTGCCTTGGAGATTTTTTTTTTTTTTTTGAGACTAGGTCTTGTTATTTTTGCCCATGGAACTGTAGGCTTACGTTGCCCAGGGTACCACTGACGCAAGCAATCCTCAGCCACAGCTTTCCAGGTAGCTGGGATTACAGGTATGTGCCACCACACCCAGTTACATTTTTTTGGAACTAGGCCTTGCTATGTGCCCCTGGCAGGACTCAAACTGTGATCCCTGACCCTGGCCATGTCTTCCTAGGCTGCTGCTTACAGGCATGTGCTACCATGCCTGGCCCTTGGAGTTGTTTCTGACTGCCTCTCTGTGAAGTCTTGATTGTATGATGGGGTCCATAGGTGCTCAGCTGCTCGGCCACTTTTCAACATCACATCCTGAGATGGCCTCTATCATCCCCAGAAAGTTATATTTGAAACTGAAGCAACTAAGTGGTGCAAAGTACCTCCAGACAGGACCTTTCCCCTGCACTTGAGGATGGAAATGTGTCCTGACTAGAAACCAGCTGGTATTTGGGGCTCAGGATGTCAAAGAAATGCTTTCCCTGGGGACCTTGGAGGCACTGAAAGCTATGCCCTAAGAGTGTAGTGTGGAATTTTCTCTTCCAAAGCAAGAGGCAATAGTGGTTATCCATAGAGGAAGTATCATAGCTGATTTTCATTTTCCTTTTAAAGAATTTTTTCTTTTCCCCAATTTTCTATATGCATGTATGGTTTTATGAATTCTAAAAAAATTATAACTTAAAAATGCTCCATATAAATAAATAACATATTTCTAGTCCTTAAATGACTTGTAATAAGAGACCAGTAATATAGTAAAAATTGTAAGAAATTGTCATAATAGTAAGTTTGAACTTAATGTAAGCCAACTAAAACCTCTGTGACTATTACCATCCATCCATCCATCCATCCATCCATCCATCCATCCATCCATCCATCCATCCATCCATCCATCCATCCATCCATCCATCCACTTTTCTATCAACCTAGCTACCTGCCTACCTACTTAACTGCCTATTATCTTCCCCAATGTCCTCCAGTATTGCTTCACCTGTAAATAGCCACCTATTTATTCAGTTGCTCAGGCTAACAGCCCTGGACTCACCCTTGATTCTGCTCTCGTTATTTATATCCAGTAATGTGTCAGGAAATCCTGGGATCTTTACTTCTTAAAAATAGCCAGATGACTTCTTCCCACCATTACCACACTTACCTGAGCCAGTATCATTCCTCTCCTAGAATACTTTGATGTTGGTCGCCTGCCCCTCCCCCACTTTAGTCCTGACATGGCAGAGAGAAAGGTCCTTTATAAGTGTTATCTGACCAAGTGGCTTCTCTGGCAAGTCTTTCTAACTCAGAACAAAAAGCTTGCATTCAGAGTTCTTCAAACACATGATATTTGAAAATGGCTAGAAGGGCTACGTTTGCCATAATTTGTTCATTTACAATTAGCAGAAGCCCTCCCTAATGTATCAATAAAAGACATGATGCATGTGAACAGAGGTTTTCTCTACTTCTGAGATGAGTTATATACCAGGTGGTTTCTCAGAGGTGAATCAGAGTAAAGGAGCCATAGGAAAGGACCTTCTAGAGATTTTTCAGGGAAGGATGGATGTTGAATAATGCCACCAGTTTGATTTCTAGAAAGTTGGCTCCAGCTTCTCTTTCCACTAAACGTATTTGAGAGTATCTGTAAAATGGTATCCTCAACACTAGTGAATTTTGCACATTGTTTCCTTGGACCCCAGCTTTATTTTTTAAATATTTCTATTTTTGACTACATTTATTTTATTACAAGTGAGTCACTTACCGTTTTCATTTCAAACCAAGACTGATCATTTTTGAATTGGCTGTTAGTGTGCTGTTTTGCTTCTCTAGAAGTATTAATTCACCTCTTGACTGTTCTCTTCCCTGAATCTTCAAAAGAGTTTTGGGGCTTCCTGCAAACACATGTCTAGGAAGGAGTGGTTAGTAGTTGCTGGTGGGAGGGCTTATGTAGACTTGCTGTGCCTGGGGTCAGAGGTTTAGCTTCTGAGCACTCTCTCTGACTCCATGCCTTGCAAATCTGTCCAGAGAGAGCTCTCACAAAAGTTGTTTCCACTGCTGAAATAGGTCTAGGGAGAGTACCTTCCTCTCTCCTAGGGTCAGGGTCAGCAAATACTTTCTGAAAAGGCATTTTTGGATTGGTGGGCCCTAGTAGTACAACCATCCTGTTGTGACATCAATTATAGTGCAGGCACCCCCATCTGAATAGGTTCTTTATTGTTTCTAGCAGTTACACAGGGCAGGGCAGGGCCAGGGGTGCTGGGAGGAGCCATGTGAACCCCTCAGCACCCCAGGAATCTTCAGGCTTTTTGTCTGGGCTCTATTTCTTTCTGGTGTTCTCTAGTGCTCTCACATCTTGGGCTCATGCTTTATCTCTGCATTCTCTGTCTCAGGTATTGGTGCCCTTTTAACCTCTCCACCCAGACACAGATGAACCTACTCATACATGTACACACCCACTGGACCCAGGCAAACAGAATCATGGGGAAGGTGTGATACCTTAGGTGCTAGTCATACAAGCAGCATGGAGGAAAAAGCCTGACTAACTCACTTATTCTACAGTCACTGTTTCCCACCTCCCTTCCTAGCTTCTTTTTGATTTCTGAACACACCATGCCCTTTATTGCCTTTAAAGTCTCATTAGCTTCTATAGCTTAATGTTTTCAATGTGCTTTGACCATTTTCCTCTCAATACCGAGACAATAAATAATACTAACAGAGCCCTGGGACCTAAAAGGTCCTTATCCATCCATCATTCGCCAATACAAAGTCTTTTTCTTTTTACAGTTTCCCCCATAGAATTCCATCCAGGTTTTCTGAACCTGCCCTTGAATGATTTTGAGAACCCCATCCCCAAACATTACCCTGTTAACACCAGAACAAGTGACTGGCTTCTTTGGAATTCAAATCCCTATTCCCGTGATACTTGGAAAATAGGAGAGGAAAGGGAAAGAGCATTCTTCTGTAATGAAAGTGGGAGCAGTAACAGCTGTTGACAGTTGATTTAAACGCCTCTGTGGAGAGAAGTGGGACTCTCAGCACTTCAGTGGGTACCCCACTGTGTCTGGGTGTCAGACACACATTGCTGTCGGCAGCTGGGCATCCTCTGCGGAGATCTCTCTCGGCGGTCAGCAGATTGTAGTGGGAAAAACAAGGCTATGGAGAATCTGACCCCAGTGTGTCATTGGCTTCCTTGGTTCACAGTGTCACCTCAAATATGCACCTTAAGTTTTCAGACCTCTGTTTCTTCATCTGCAAGGTGTTGATAAAACATATATCATGCCAGAATTGGGTAGCACAGAGTAGGTATACTGGCACACGGTAGGTATTGGGCCTGGGTACTTTTGGCTGGCACTGTGCGAGCCAGACTTAATGTGGGTGGACTACCGTGCAGTGTGCTCATAACCTGGGACAGTGACATTGAGTTTCCTCATCCCAGAAATGTCTAACATTGGAAGAGAGACTAGAGGAAGATTCATGAGTAAAGGTTAGCCAGCTTTCTTGGAAAGGGCTCACTAGTAAATATTTTCAGCTTTTTGGTAAGCACTCATCTCTGCCATTGTAGTGAGAAAACAACCTCAGACAATGCCCTGCGTGCAAGCGTGTGTTAAATAAAACATTATTACACAAACAGATGGCTGCTGGGTTGGAACTGTTGCCGTAGCTCACCTGGTGATGGCTAATTTTATGTGTCAGCTTAATTGGATTATGAGGGGCCCAGGCATTTGGCTAAATGTTATTCTGGGTGTGTGTGTGTGACTGTGTTTCTGTGTGAAATGGACATTTGACTCATGACGGAGTGAAACAGATTGTACTCCTTCATGTGGGTGGGCTTCCCCCAAGTCAGTGAAGCCAGGGATGCAACAAAAAGCAAGCAGGAAAGAGTTTGCTCTCCGCCTGATGGTCTTCCAGCTGGGCCATTAGTCTTTTCCAGCCTTGGGACTTGGCTGGGAACTTACCCATAGGTTCTGATTTTCACCTGCTTCTCGGGTCCATGAACTGCAAAACTAGGGCTGCTCATTTTCCATCATCACATGAGCCTTTCCTGTGCACATGCATGCATGTGTAGGTACATGCAGTGTACCTACTCTGCACCACCCAATTTGGGCATGATGCATGTTTTATCACCACCTTGCAGATAGAAACAGAGGTCTGAAAACTTGTATGTGTGTATGAGAGAAAGAGAGAGTGCTTACATCTCATGCCTTTTGTTGAGCCTGAGCAACTCAAACCTCAATATCCTCTTCTGAAAATGCTCATAAATGACATTTAGGTTAAGCGAAGCATTTTCTTTTGTCTAGCATGACTGACTTCCTCAGGCTTAAGAAAGAAAAATGGAGGAAGAAAGCATCCAAAACCTCAGCAATGTTGAGGACAGGAGGACAAATAGTTTCAAGTGAGATGTGCTAGGACTTGGAGTCATTTTGTCACATGAGAGTCATCATGACAGAGAGGCAAGAGGGTCAGGCCCAAAAGAAGACTCCAAATTGCTGTCTCTCTTAAACTCTGAACCCTGTTCCCTGCTTCCCCTCGGCTAACCCTGCTTCTGTGTCCTTTCAGACTTGGGACCTGAACGGGGTGTCTCCCCTCCTCCAAGCTGCAACTGGCTTCCTCTTTTTGGGAAATTGTTCCTCAGTGGTTGATCCTACCAGCTACCCAGTAGTGCAGCCCTAACCACGAGTCTCCATGCACCCTTGCCTTCCCGCCAACCCCGTGTCTTCTTTTTTCTTGCCTGTCGCGACTACTTCAGGCGCTCTCTTGGTTCATATGTGTGTATGTATGTTTGTGTATGTGTTAGGCACAGAAGGAACCGCCAGAGTCATCTGAAGACAGAAAACAGGAGGAACCTGGGTAGGAATCTTTGTCACAGATTTCACTGGAAGGAATGGAGAGGTAGGATAAGTTGACTAAGCAGGTTTAGGATGGGCTAGTTTGAAAAATATCAGGACTTTGAAGCATAGGGACAGCCCCTAGATGCCTGGGGCCTGGTCCTGGGGTGATGAGGACAGACAAATAATAGCTGGAGAGTGAGAAGTGTGAAGGGAGTTAGGGACATGGAATCAGTGTGGTTGGTGTGTATGCAAAGGCGTGCTTCAAAGTTTTCTGCTAACTCTTGGTTTGGCTAATAGGAAAACAAGCAAAACAACTCTTGATTTGGTCAGTTTCCTGACCAGGACTTAGCTAGTCCTGGACGTCCCTTCTCACATCAGCAAGACCCCAGGACACCAATGTGCCAGCATTTAAAAGACATTTTCCATACACCTGCTCTTACTTCTTGCTGAACCCAGATGCCTTCTTTGTACTGGAAGGAATTGATTATGATTGATTATGGATGGCACACTGTATCTTCTTACCACACAGCTGATGGAATGATGAGGTAATTTGAATAAGTGCGTCTCCATGTTGGAGTATAAGATGAGTGGGCATGGGCTCTGGGTGTTTTTCTCTCCTTATATTCCCAGCTTGACACTTAGTAAGCCCTTAATAAATATTTCAATGAATATGTGAGGTGATCAGCACTGTCATTCTTCTGTTCCCTAGTTTATTAAATGTTATTTTTATTTTTGATTATTCCTTCCTTCTGTTTTTATTTTGGACTCTTTATGTCTATATTCATTGCTATGGAAAGAGTTTTATAATATTTTCTTAAATGCAAAAATCAGCTTATACAAGAGTGTGTGTTCATAGGATCTTACCATCTAACTCCACAACTGCGCATATAAATATACACATAAACCCACACACAAATATGCATATAAACACACATGCATGGATACATACACAGCTAAAATACACACAAATAGACTCATATAAACACACATAAATAGACACATATAAACACACGTACAGGCACAATGTATGTGTCTGTGTAAGTTGGTAATCATGTTCAATGGCACATTAACAATATTTACCTCTGGATGGTGAACATTCATGAGTTTTGTATATAAACATACACCTTTAATATCTGTCTCTATATTCCCAGCCTCTTAAGTTTGAATTTTCAAAACTGAAATGTGACCTTTTTATCAAAATGAAAATGTGACTTTTACTTTGGGGAGATGAAAGAAAACCTCTGGCAGGAGTTTTTTTTAGCAGCCTAGCAAATAATAGCTACTCAAAAATACTAGTTTTTCTTCTCTCCAGCCATCCTTGGGAACAAACCAGAAGTGCAGGGTTGGCTAACTTTTCTGTCAAGGACCAAATTGTAAATATTTTACTTTACTAACCATCCCAGCTCTGTAGTAATTACTCAACTCTGAAGTTGCAGCCCACAGTCACAAGTGATACATAACTGAATGGCGTGGCTGTGTCCCAATAAAACTTTATACCAAACAGTCCTTCCTCCAGACTGACTGGCCACCCTGTCCCATCCCCCCCTCAGCCCTTTGCTCCAGGCTTCCAGTGAAACTTCTCTAAGCATGTCTAGGTTTCAGAGGCAGGTAGAACTACTAACTTTCTTTTTACAACCTCAACCTCCATTAGAAACACACACAACAGTCACACCTCCCTTGCGGGATTTTAAACAGGACAAATGAAAGGGTGCATGTGTGTCCCTGGTGGAAGGCTGGACCACTGCTCTGCATGTATTCGCATGCACATCCTGTGACTGAGTACTCATCTCTCCTTTCCTGCCTCCTTCAGTCCCAGCCCTCATTTCCCTCTCATGATCCTTCCCTCTTTGGAGCTCTCTGGATGTCCTCAAGCAGCTTTCCTGTCACACTCCCCTCTGTGTTAAAACCATTGTGGGCACTGGCATCCTGGGAGGGCAGAGACTGTCCCACTCAGTCTCCCCAGGGCACACATGGATGTACAAAGGGACGCATGTGACTCTGTGCCCTGTGACACACACAATTCACCAGTCTGAGCCTGTTTCTGGAAAGCTAAAGAAGTTGGCATATGCAGGTAGTGCTGTTGGGATACAGGTTCATTCAGAGATGCCCTGCACATGGGAATTGCGTGGATTCTTCCACCTTCTGTTTCCAGTGAAGCTTTCCAAAGGGACACATAGAATGTTCCATGGAGAATCAGAATTGCAGTGCTGCTTCATACCCAGTGGCAGAGGTAGGAACACTCTGCTGACTTAGGCTCCTGCTCGCCATCTGAGTGAGGGGAGGGAGGGCTGATTCAGGTTAGCATCGAGAATCATGGTGGCATGTGGGTGTCATGCCATGGAGGCATGGAGGTGGCAGGTGTTGGCGAAGGGGGTTGACGCTGCAATTGGGCTGCTGGATCTGCATCTCCAATTCAATGGTTACAGACTACAGTGGTGAGCTGGTGACTTGAATGAATGTTCTCTGCTTTGGTTTCCTTGTTTATGACACTCATGCTCACCTGGAAGGATGACTGCAGGAACAGTGAGACCAGATGCGAGGACATGCCCACCGAAGCACTTGACATTGAAGAGCCACTCCCTGCAAGTGATTTGAGACAATATGAAGGAAGCATCTCAAATCACGGAGGGGGTGGTCAGTGGTTGTGAAAAACAGTGATTTTAAGGAATATGAGAAATGCATACTCCTGACCCAGCAGCCAGACGGTCACTTGTAGTTCTCCGGAAAGTGATTCAGTGGCGGAGAGTATTAGTATGATTGCAGGCAAGAGAAGCAACTTGCTTGAGATTGTCAAATTGGAAGTGGTGGCCTGGATTGGGTAGAGCCTGAATTGGGTGTGGGTCCTCTTTGTAAGTTCATGCCTCCCTTAACTTCCATAACACTTCCATACCTGCTCTCTCTGTGCCCAGAACACAGAACCTTTTTAGATTCTAGATTTTGTAGCATCTGAAGAAATTGATGTTGAAGACCAGTGTAGGAAGAGTCCTTTTTATGATTTTAAGTTTATCGAGGAAGGGAATGACTGGGGTGTGAGGCACATAGTGCTTTTATGTGCACATGTTGTCTAGTACTTTGTACTGCTGGAGACCAAATCCTGATTTTGCCATTGATTAACTGCAATCGGAGTATATAACCTAGTCTCTCTGAGCTTCCTCATTTAAAAATATAAATAATAAACTTTGCCTCATCCATCAGTACATATCGAGTACTACCATGTGCAGATGGTAGTGCATTGGGGAGCTGAAGAACAAGACATCTAGTGTGTTAACAAACAAACAAAAACCAAAAAACCTCCCTTGCTCCTTTGGTTTCTACCCTTGTGGAAAGAGTTCGGGGAGGGAGATAGAAGTCAAGCAGAGACAACAATAAAGAAAACAAGCTTTTCAAAAGGTGCTGTGAAGAGATGATTCTGTCAGTGTGTAACAGGACATTTAATCTGGGTTTTAGTCAGCTAAAGCCATACAGAGGTGAGAGCTAGAGATGGAATTCGGGAGATAAAAGGAATGGGGAAAGAGAGAACACTGCACATACGTGGAACAGCAGGTGGAAGGATCTTGAGACAGGAGGAAGCAAAGTCGGAAGAGCGAAAAAGAAAGTTAAAGACAACCCAGACCACATCAGGGTTTTCAGTCTGCATCAAAAAATATTATGTGAAAATCCACACAATGTTTTAAGCAGCAAGGGGAAGAAGGGACACAAGACCAGGCTAACATCTTAGAAAAAGGCAAATGTGAGGTTTAAATATGGTATTATAAATAAAGGGCTTGTTACCCCTAGTGCCAGAGGCTACTTCACAGTAGCAGTTGTTAAATAACATCATCATGACCACCACTTTCATCATGATGTGAGTAGTGGTGTTAGTTTGAATGTTTGTGTCCCCATAATTCATATGTTGAAACCCTAACTCCCAAGGTTATGGAATTACAAGATTGGACCCTTTGGGAGGTGATAATCCTAGACAGGGTTAGTGACCTTTTTTGGCTATTCAAGGGAGCTTTCTCCTATTTTCTTCCATGTTGAGGTTACAACAAGGAGTCTGCCCCTGAGAAGAGAGCCCTTCCCTGACCATGCTGGCACCCTGACCTCAGACTTCAAGCCTGTAAGCAATGTTTCTGCTGTTTATAAGTTGCCCAGTCTGTGGTGATTTGTTGTGGCAGCCCCCATGGACTAAGACAGGTATCAGCCAATATTTACTGAATACCTCCTCTGTGTCACATGTTGTCATTTTCATGGAAGTCATAGAAGTACAACTAGTAGAAACAGAGCTATACTAGCAATGGGTATACTGTTTAGCCTGGTGATAGTAGGTGGTGCGATGCTGAAGACTGTGAGAAGACATCTATTAGTTGTCTACAACTGTTCAATATGTTATCTTACAACTTAATGATTTAAGTCAGCATGAGTTATCTTATTTTGCTGGATCAGGAATCCAGGGAAATATACCCAAGTTGCTAGTTTCACAGAGCCAGCTGTGACCATGTGGCCATGCTCCTCTAGGTTCTGTAGGGAGAAAATCCACTTTCAGGTTCAGTGATATGGTTGTTGTTGGGGTTTAGTCTCATCCAGGGCCTTAGTCCTTCCCTGGCTGTTGCCCGGGGATTTCTGTCAGCTTTTACCCACAAGATGTCTCCAAAGGGCAGCTCCGAGTGAACCTGTGAAAGAACCAGAGTGAGTGAGCAGGAGGGAATGAAGAGTCTCATTTTCTCAGCCCATCATGGCTGCCATGTTCTGTCAGAAGTGAGTCACGGAGTGGATCCAAACTCAGTGAAGCATGGGAGGAATTCCATGTAACATGACCACCAGTAGGCAGGGGTCACTGGATAGAGGCTGCCTGCCACAGCAGCAAACTTATTTTAGGAAAGTGTTGTGGGTAGAGACTAGGCAGACCCAGAAGCCAGGTGAGCTTTCAGTGTATGGGTGATGATACACCCAGGAGAGTTTGGGAAGACACCCTCTGGCATTCTGCCTTTCCCCCTTTTATTAATCCTTATTTTCATAACCCCCTTGAGTTACTTCCTTTTAAGTTATGGGGTTTGGGGATAGGGATTTGCCTTCATTTCCACAACCAAGCTTCTGAGGTAATGAGCCATGTCATTGTCCTGAGTTAATATTTATTGCATGGCATGGTTCAGCACTTGGCACTCGATGGACCTTAGTACATATTAATAAAGATGAGTGATGTGAATTATTCATCACTTAGTGCTACCTGGTGTTTCATCTGTGGGAAAGAGATGAGCAGTGTTTGCTAACACTGGAACTGACAGTTGAGCTTTCCAGAAAAGATTCTCGTGTTGGAGCTGCCCCATGGTTTGCTGGGTGTGTGCACAATTACTTAAACTGGTGTGAGCCCCACTGTCCAAGTGGGAGTATGTAAAGGGTGCACCTGTCTGATGTTGGGCCCAAGTTACCTCATCTCTAAGAAGATTCTTACCTCCTAGGATGTCGTAAGTTGTCCCATAAACTAACCCTGAGACAATGATGTGAATGCCTATCATTTTACTATTCTACCAGTGGTGGAGGTGTGAGATGAAAGAAGGGTGATAAGAAAAGAATATTCTATAATGAGTTCCTACTTTGTTTTCTTAACCCTACTATGGACTCTCTGAATCAATATAGAACTTTCCAGTATATAATACAAAGACCCAACACTACTAAACAGATCATTTTGTTGACTAGATGACTATCATTAGGAACCACTGGTCACTTGTAAGAGACCTTGAGACCTCTTTTAAGTTTTCATTGTTTTAGTAAAAAACAAAACAAAACAAAAAACTACTGTTATCTTTCAGAAGTCTCTAAGATTGCTGAGGTAGTGCTATTCTTTCTAATGGAAAATTACTGAAAAATAGGTTTGTGGGAATAAGTGGTTGAAGAATGTGTATTAAGATTCTTAAGTTGCAAGAGACAGAGACCCTACTCAGAATAGTGCAAGGAAGAAAGATAGCTGTGTTGGCTCAATAAACTGATTCTGGTATAGCTGGATTAAGTTGTTCAAAGTGCCATTGGATACCTGCATATTTTTGCTTTCCTTCCTCTGGAGTCTCATCTAGGCTCTCCTCAGTAAAGGGAAAGATGGGCACAGGCATTGCCATGGTTTACAGCCTACTAGTGTGGCCACCCCAATAGAAAAATTGGGTTCTGTTTCCCAGTATAGATTTGCAAGTGACCAGTAGTACCTCATTCCTGAAGTCCAAAGTTGGAGTTTAAACTGCAATGGAGTACAGTTTGCATGTGATGGCCCCCCAAAATAAAATTGGGGATTATTTCTAGAAGAGGAAAGGAATACAATCTGGCAAAAACATGCTCACTCACTACAGATGGGATATTTGGAGGTTACAATCAGTCATCTCATCATCAATCCAATCATCTCATTAACTGAGAAGGAGGCTGTTAGCTGCATGGAGGTAGAAACTCTCTGCCTTTGACCTTACCCAAGTACTTCAGGCAGGGAGCCAAATCTTTCACAAATTCTAGAAGGGGAAGAATGTGTACAGGCACCAAGGAAAGGACTTGGCCTCATAGAGAGATTAGGAATAGTGCCTCTTGATTAAACACCTACTGCTTATCCAAAAGTGCTATAGCTCCTATAAGTGCTTTGAATAGTAGAGATTTGTAGTTCAGCTTCTGAAGTCAGACTGAGTTTTGTCATCATTTCCTAGCTGCATGATGCTGGATGAAATTTTAACTTTGTAGGGCCCAATCTCCTGTTCTGCAAAACAAGTATAGTGAAACTACCTCACTATAAGAATCAAAACCCATCATGTCCTTAGCTTTGTGCCTCTGTCATTTTAATACCCAATAAATGTTTGATATTATTTTTAATCTCCTCAATGACCTGAGTTCAGTTTGATTCCTCCTTTCACAGATGGGAGTAACTTGTGGATCATTACTCTGAATCTGGGCTCCTTAGCCTACCTGCTACCAGAAAGCTTTTAGTTGGAGGGAAATACAATTAGGCAGCTAAGGCAGGGTCAAATAGTGTGAAGTCTTCAGTCTCCTCATTTGTTCTCATGCCTTTAATAGAGCTGTGCTCTACCCATCTTAATCTATGTGAGCAGAGGATTTAAGTCAAAAGAGATGCATTAGTTCCCATTTTCTAGTTCTATTTGATTTTGTGACTCACAGCTACTCTCACAATCCATATTTTAAAGTAAGTGATACTTAAGAAAATTCAAAGCCCAGATTTGAACTTTGGTTTTCTGAGGCCAGAAAGGGGATGTCACAATCTAGAATTTTAGGAAATTATAGAAATTCAGGTACTAAAGTGACAAGGCAGCATAATCCTCCACCTCTCAATGCTATCAAGAGTTCAGTTAACTGAGAAATACAAGGCTCCCTTTTACCTCTTACCCCTCCTTCATGACTCTTGGCTTCCCTTAGTCATTGAGCGAATATCTGTGCACTCACGACACACTGGGTGCTTGAGGAAGAAAGAGAGCTCCCTGGTGAGTCAAGGCACCTTGACTTTCTTGAGATCAGGTGCAACTTTTCCTATCCACTGCCTGCTTCTTAGGGTCACTCGAGTGCAGGATGGGGTGGTAAAAATCAACTCAGGCTTTTACACAAAGGTCCCATTGACTTGGATCACACAGGTCTTTGTGTTCCTGTGAGCTCCCTCTCTTATGCATTTCACCCCATCCTCCCCATCACAACAGCAAGAACTTACTGACTGCCAGAGCTCCCGTTTCCTGGGTGTTTACTATGTGAATTTGGCCCTGGTCTTAGAGACTGCCTTATCCAGGTGATTTAAATATCATTTTCTTGATATAGTGTAGGGTAAATTAGTTGGTCAGGCCTTTTACCCTTCTGCCATTGGTCTCTCTGACAAGCACCTGTGGTATTATGCCCTCCTGAAGATCATACACCTAACTTCAGTGGGTGTATGCATGCATGACTGGGCTCACCTGGGCCTGGGAGGCAAGACTAAAAGGGCTGCATCACTCTGGGTTGAGAGTATGGGACTGGGGGGAGGTAAGTACTAGAGAACACCAGAGAGAGGAAGGAAGAATGTGAGGATTTCTGGGGTGTTGGGGGACATGCCTGCCTTGAGACCACCCCCTGGCTTGCCTTCCTGATATGCTGGCTAAAGAGCCCTCACAGATTGGGGTGTCTGTGCACTGCTGTTGGTGTTGCATTGCATGTGGTCTTCTCTGACCACCTATTTAAAATTCCCTGGATGGTCGAGCTGCCCCCAGTGACCCTCCCAATCCCTGTGGGGTAAGTTTCCCCAGTAACGATGACCTCTTCCGAACAGTCTCCACTGCTCATTCATGTTTCGTCATCTCTCTCCTGTCCTTGGAATCTGAGTTCCACAGAGCAGGTTGTCTCTGTTTTGATGACAGCTCTGTGCCCTAAGCCAAGACTGGAAACTGGCATAACGGATGTGTGACTTGGTGAGCTTATACCCTGTCACATTGCTGTGCTTTAATACTACATTTTAATAATAAGTTTTGACTTAAATTTTAGTGTTAATGTAATAACAGATAAAACTGAAGAACTATTATATTATCATTGACACTTGGGAGGTGCTGAGGGTGAGGTTGGGACGTGTTTTGTCTTCAGTTTCAGTTCATTGCCCCAGTGCTATGGAGCGGGGAGGACTGGAGGCACCATCCCACTGGCCCTGCCAGCACCCTGCTGTCCCAGTCGGCAAGGAGGGGACAAGTCAGTCTGGCTGCA
Source organism: Uropsilus gracilis (assembly GCA_004024945.1). Lineage (NCBI taxonomy): Eukaryota > Metazoa > Chordata > Mammalia > Eulipotyphla > Talpidae > Uropsilus > Uropsilus gracilis. The sequence goes on along the minus strand of PVHY01003277.1, from coordinate 20,710 downwards.
GCATGGTTGCTTAGGCTCACGGTATCCATCACCTGTTATTTCAGTCCTGACATGGCTGCATAGGAGTAACATTTAGTCCTCATTCAAAAGCACATTAGCTGAAGTCATTTGGCGTCTTTTTCCTGCATTAATTTTGATGGAGAATCCCCTGGCAAAGCAGATGCTTGCCACCTTCAAACAGAACCAGCTTGGGGACGGTGAGGCTGGTGGCACTCGTCCCTGGTCATCAGACTTCCAGCAGCGTTGACTTAGGAGACCTGGGATGGAATTTTCAGATGGTGGTTTGTTTAGCTACTGTGTTACACGTCTCTGGCTTAGCAATTACATTTCATTAATGTGAAAGCATCAGCCATAAATCATTGATCAGGTTGTTAATCATAAATCATTAACAGGTTGTTAATCGGTCTGGTTAGAGCGTCCGCAGGCTGGCAGGGTGCTGCTGCAGGCTGATAGCTGCCTGGGCTCAGACCTTGTCCAGGTAGCCCATGAAAGCCATCCTACTAGTCAATTTCACTAATATTTATTGAGCTAGTTTCCAACATGCTGGAAGTACTTTGTCCTCACAACAACCCTAGAAAAAGAGACAATGCTTGTATTAAAGATGAGAAAATTGAATTCCAGGCAGCTAAATGGCTCATTGGATATGGCTGGACATGGGCAGAGGCAGGGTCCAGACCCAGGGTTTAGAATCAGCAGCTGGGATGCTGGGTCATGGCCATAGGTATCCCTCCGTCTTAACCTTCACCCCTGGGGGAGCACAGGGGCCACATGGAAAACCGCAGGCCAGGTGTTTGATTTGGCCACTGCACCCCTGTAACACATGGTGTCAACCTTTCTATGGAGCAGATTCCCGCAGCCTTGAGGAGGTGATGGAGAAGCTTGGGGTTTGCAAGATTGAATTTTAACCTGTCCCTCCAAGCAGCTGCAGTTGACCAGCCTGGCCAGCCTGCAGGCTAATGCATCTGACTTCGCCTCCACGCCTGTCATCCATGAGCGGAGCGGTGGCAGCTGGGCCCGTTCACATTCTATTAACCTTGTCTGTTGGAATGACACCTGGCTGTGCTGAAGCCTTGGTTCCTGTAATTAGGAATGTAAACAACTCCGCTTCTTCCCTCCAGAGCTGGCACTCTGCCTGCCTCTGCCACCCCCCACCCCAGACTCTGCCTCCTGAAATACGCCTCCCTGAGCGGAGGCCACAAAGGGGTTGTGGGTGACTGAGTCTTGCTTTAACACCCACATGCTGACCGCCTCCCCTAAGCAGGCGCTCTCAGATGCTCCGTTTAGACTCATGGTGACCTCACCTGGTCATTTATTCCCATCTTCTTGCTGTAACACCCACATGCTGACCGCCGCCCCTAAGCAGGCACTCTCAGATGCTCCGTTTAGACTCATGGTGACCTCACCTAGTCATTTATTCCCATCTCATGGATACGAGCTCAGATTTGGAAGCACTAAAGATGTGCGTGGCCTAAAATAACACAGCTACTTCATCTCGGGAATGGTTCTTTTATAATTATTGAATGACCATAACATATTCACATTCTCTCTTGGACTTGTGTACTCTGTATGCAACATGAATTTGGATGGATTTAGATCCATATCAGCCATTGTACTGAGACAGAATAGTCCCACTGCCCTAAAAAAATTCAATTCTTCTCCATACCAACTCCTGGAACCTTTGCTCTTTTATTATCTCCATTATTTTGTTTTTTCCGGAACATCACGACGTTGACTCATGCCATGTCTAGCCTTATTGGAGTGACTTATTTTTGCTTAATAAATGCATTTGATGCTCTTATACAACTGTTCATGGCTTAGTGGTTCACTTCTCAGCATTGAGCAATGCTCCATAATCTGCAGGGACCAGTACTTGTTCATCCATTCCTGTTGCATAGACCCCCACACAAGACGGGTTCTCTATTCATTCGATCAGATGGATGTTAGTCCCATGGCCCTTGGTGGATATTACAACTTCGTGCTCACTAGAGAACCAGGTACCCAGGTCACCAGGCACCGAGGAGCCTGAACCAATTGTATGGCAAGGAGGCAGGCAAGGCAAGGGTGGGCTTGGAGGAAAGCAGGCAACCAAGCCTCCCAGCCCCCATGAATCCTCACTCCTGTTTCTTGGCTCTCTTTCAGGTATATGCTTGTCTCTAGAGCTTCCCCCCCCCACCATGATGCTGCCCTTTTATCCCCTCCCTCCTAGACCCAGGTGTACCCACCCACACAAGCATACATCCACTGGGCCAGGTATGTACAATCATGGAGAGATTTCAATACCATAGGTGCTATTTATAGGGGCCGATGCCAGAAGGGCATGAAATATCCTGGTAACTCATTTACCCAACACATCCCCTACTGAAGGTCATCTTGGTTGTATCTGGATAAAGCTGCTGCTATTAACTTTAGTGCACAGTCCTTTTGTGGCTTAGTTTTCATTAAAGTAACATAGGCTCACAATACTGCTGTGATTCAGAAACAGGATCCCACCTCAGGTGTATGTTATCACTTTGGACATACGTTTTCAGCTCAATGTAGATAAGCACCCAGGAGCATGTGCCAGATGCTATGGTAAGAGTATGTTTGGTTTTAGAGAAAACTGCTAAACTTTCTTCCAGAGTGATTACCATATTGTATTTACACCAGCAACAAATCAGAGTTCCTGTTCCTCCATGTCTTCACCAGCATTCGGTGGTGTTGGTTTGGGATTTTGACCAATTTAAACAACTTTTGAGACTAGATGCATTGGCTTCAAATTCACTGAATCTGCTAGTAGTGTAGTGATGCTTGTATGTTGGTAAGATGAAATGACATCACACACACGTCATAGTAATAAATGACATTTGGCATGTACCAATGTACTGCAGCCATCCCCAGATACATTCTTTGTTCATTCTAGAAGTTAAAGAAAAATTTCAGAGCTCTTGTTGGGTTTTACAGGCTTTAACACTCTCAGGGCACCAGGTATACAGGTTTAGTTTACAGGCGGCAGAGTCCCCCAACAACCCTTCCCCCCCCCCCATCTTCATGTTCTTTCTCTGGGCGCTCTTGCATTTATGTAATCATGCTCACCTCCTCCCAGGGTGACATTGCCCTTTTAGTCCCTCCCCCTAGACCAGGTGTGTCCACTCACACATGGGCACACCCACTGGGCCAGGTATGTACAATCTCCAGGAGCGCACAGTACCACAGGTGCTGGTCACAGAGGCTAATGGCAGGTGGGTTAAAAACCCTGATCGTTTATTTACCCCACAGCCATGCACTGTGCTAGGTGACACAGGTAGATTTAAAACTCACAATAACCCCATGACTCAGGTGCTATGATTAGCTCCACTTTGCAGATAAAAAATCAGCTAACCAGAGAGATTAAGTGTTGTGGCCCAAGGTTAAGTGGCAGAGCCAGACCCAAGCCTGAACCTGCCTTGACTCTGGCACCGATGTCTTTAACCACAGTGCTCTGTCCATGGCCTCTTAAATAATAGATGCTCATTAAAAGCAGCCCTCTTCTGCTTCAGGCACCTACGATGCCAGGGTCTCCCCACAATGGTCTGTCGTGGTCCCCCAGGTGTGTTTTGTAGTAAGACCCTGTATCTGCTCATCTACACACCCCAGCAGAGCCCAGTTGGAGAGTCTGGAAACCTAGAGAATCACCCTCAGCCTGCTCTCTGAACCCTGGTGTCATCAATAACATTGATACCAACTAATTTAAACTCACTGAACCAAAGAAGTCAGACTGCACATTTGTTTATGAGCAGGATACTAAGTAGATATTTTAACTAAGTGGAACATTTCTTGCTTCAATTAATGCAAAAGGTAGCAACTCAAAGGAAATATTAGGAGCATTAAGTTTTATATTGGTGCCATTTATTATTCATGATATTTAACAATTTTAATCACTTTATTTCTGTGTTGACAGCCACTGAAAGAAAAAGAGTGTACTATGGTGATCATGACCCAAGCATTACTGTCAAGCTGAGACAGATTATCATTAACCCCCACGTTGTCATGGTCTCCTGAGAAAATAGTGAGGGTCATATTAGCTTTATTAATGGCAGTCAGAGATCAGTGATTAGCAAAATATGACTCCAGAAGGAACAAAATTCTTATGTCTTAAGAGGTGTAAACCTATTCTCTTCAATCATATGCAGTGCTGTAAAACAAGATTACCTAAAATAAAATAAGAGTTAAAATGGGAAAAAATAAAAAGAATCTTTCATAAGTAAGCAAACAGAAGCAGATTTCTTAGAAGGGTCAAGTAAGAAGGGAATTTCTAGAGCACCCACTATGTGCCTGGCATATACTAGGCTACCTACATATTGTTTGAGACTCCAGGTAGTCTAGTAAGGTAGGTACAACTATGTTCGCTATACAGATGAGAAAGTAGACAGACCTAACTACTTGTTCATTCATTAGAGTGTTTGCACTCTGCTAGTTCACCTTGGGAATCTGAAAGTGACTACTAAGGCATACTCCTTGCCTTCATGGAGCTTCTGTTCTGGTGGGGTAGATAAATGTTTATGATTTTTTATCACCCTTATTATAGTGAGATAAAGAGATAAGGAAACTTTGGGAACATGAAAAAAGTAAAGTTCATTGATAGAATACTGGGTGAGAGTCAAGGAAGACTTCCTGGAGGAAGTGATGCCTACAGTGAGATCTGGATGATGTCATTGTTTAACCAGGCAAACAGAGAGGTGGATGAGAGGTGGAAGAGTTCCAGGCTTATGAAGTTGTAAATATCAAGGTACAGATGTCAGGAAGGGCACTGATTTTCTTAAAAAGCTACAACATAGCTAATATTTACATCTGGGCTTATCTGAATCTTTCCACTGAAATACAGCACAAAAGGGAACCTGTGATCTTAGACATATCAAATTTCCAGTCCTCTGAGGAAGACTCAGAATAGTTTGAGGTGTGCTGGAAACTCTAGTAAGAGCAAGAATGGTCTGATTGTGACACCCTTGATCTAGATTGGAGTCAGCATGTTGACAATGCTTTACTGCTGGCCATTGCTTGGTTTTCTTTATGCTTCCTCACAATGGAAGACAAGGCTTCAGATGCTTGTTTGTAAATCTTAGGTTAGGAGGAACAGAAACCCCAGGCACACTGACACAAGCTCTTAAGTATGGGGGCAATTTTGCTTTAGGTTTGCCTTGAATGAGACTAAAGCAATGGCACTAGCACATGGTTGTTCTTTCTCCCCCTTGCACTCTATGTGGCCCTGTCCCAGGCAGATCCTCCCATTTGTGGGGTTCAAATGGCTGTAAAAGATGTGAACCTCCAAACTTGCAGTTTAAGACCAGTAGATGCGTGGACGATGAGCTGGGGAGTGGGGAGACTGATTCCCTCCCTGTCGAGAAGCCTGCCATTGAGATTGCAGCTCTGGCTAAACAGCCTTATCTCATCCACTCTCCCCATAACCAGCCACAGCTGGAAAGTGAATGCAGTAAGTCAGTTGGCTGAGGTCAGATCTAGGCTCCCTTCCCAGAGCTGAGCGTGTGCTAGTCATGTTATTGTAGTACTGTGGGTCCCCAAAGGGAAAATAAAGCTGTTATTGAAGTAATGTGGAACTTGACAAACCTTGACCTGACACCCAGATGATCTCAATGCTATATTTAAATCCCTATGACATTCACAACAGGCACCCATCTTGGGAGGGTGTGCATGGAAGGGAGCCCCTGTTTTAAGAGGCAGAGTGGAGGGCAGCAAGTGTGCTTTAGAAACCTCAAGACTGGTTTCCCACCAAAGCTCCACTTTTACCTGCTGTGAGACCTCAGGCACCTCATTTACCCAATCCTTGCCTTGACTTCCTTGTTTGTAAAATGAAAATGTTAATACAGAACTAGCAGTGTGACTGTTAGGGTAAACAAGAAACTGCAGATCACCTAGTGTCAGGCTTAAACTATGCACTCTGTAAATTCCAAGAATTCCAACAGCTCCAGCTCCTGTTGCCTGGACTGGAATCTCTTCTTAGTACTTTATTTTATGTAACTCTGTGAGCTTTGCAATTTTATGTAGTCTTACTTTGTCTTTAATTCTTTTGATTTATTTTTTCAATCTTATTATAATTTATTTATTCTCTTTTCTTGCCCGTTCTGTCTTATTTACATTATCTACCTATCTCACTATTTCATAAGAATTGTAAAGAGAAGATATCTAGTGTTTTTGAGTGACTATTTATATCTTTCCAATACTGCCTTTGAGCTAATTTCTTCTATTACCAAATGCAAATTACTTGCTCCTGCTTCTTTATTTTTTAGCCAATATTCATGTCTTTAAATGTGCTATTTGTTTGTAATGTCAAGTTGAAAGACTCCCTATTTTACATTGTAATAATGGCAGCGGAAATTTAAACTGTAACCATACATCCCAGTAGCACTTAATAATATTACCTTATAATCCTTTTCAATTAAAAATAGATAAATCAGAGTGCTTTAACAGCCCAGATCTTATTTTCATCTCACAAAATTTCTGGCTTCAGAGGAGAAAGCTTTAAGACTCGGAGAACTATAGTCTTTAGTCCGAAATGGCCAAAGTGGCTGAATAGTGGAATCATGCTAGCAGAACTAAGCCAGAAAGAAAAAGAGGAATCAAGATGGTCTCACTAATATGAGGGAGAAAGGGAAAACAAACAATTAGACAAGAAAAATAGAAAGCTAAATTTAAACTGTTGAAGTGGGAGGGAGGATATTGAGGTGGTTGGGGGGAGGGGAGGGAAGGGCACAAAAGATAAGATGATAGAACTAGGGTGATAAGGTGGTGGGAGAGCCCTGGGGTAGATAACAATGTAAAATAAATCAGTTAACAAAGAAATAAATAAATAAGAAATTTAAAGAAATATCTTCCTGTCCTTTGAACTGAGCGCTCTTGCAAGAGCTCTGAGTTCCACTGCAATGTAGTCTTTGCCTGAGTTCCATCCACTGATGGACTAGCACCAAACCCCCGGGAACTAGGCTTCATTTTTTGAAAAATACAATTTAAATACCATCACCATTAAGTTCCTCAGAATGTTCTTCCCTAGTTCTATGCCTCAAAGACCATGCAGAATGCCTGGTAGGCTCAGTAGGTGTTAGATATCGCAGCTGATTTTTGTGATTTTGTCCTATTTTGCTCCTACAAATGAAATCTTGCTTTTCCAGGAAGCAAGGCCGGGTGGGAAGATGATGGGCTTAGGAGTCAGGAAGAAAGATGTTTATATCTTGCTCTGTCACTTCTTAGCTCTGGTGACTCCACTGGTCAATATATTTTCTGATTGGAGAACAGCAGCCTCATGTAAAGTGGTTCAGGTACATCATGTAAGGAATTTATTGGTTTATGAGATTCCTGGCTTATGTATCTGCCACATCCAAAAGTAGTGTCTGCTTCAGGTGTGGCTGCATCCAGGGGCTCAAGCAATGCAGTCCAGACTGTCTTGCCCAGCTCTTGAGTTTGTCTTATTTATTTTGTTCACTTCTCAGACTGGCTCTGTCTATATAGGGGTGCCTGATAGTTCTAGGCTGGCTTTGAGTTTATCAGCTCAGCTATTTGAGTGGAGACAATTTTGACTTTCCAACAATTCCAACAACATTTTAAAATTAGTTCAATAAGATTGACTTGAATCCCTGCCTATCCGTCAACCAACCTCTAAATCGGGGAATGAAGCACAGTGATTCACTGCTTTAACTCTGCACCCACCCCTTGAAGCACAGGACTAGAATGGGGGATGGGTGGGTGCAGAAAAGAGGGAACAGCAAAATGCATCAGGAAACTTACCACAATGATCTTGAGCAAGTTCTTTAACCTTGATGCTCTCATTTGTAAGACAGGAATAATGGCATATTCGCTGTGGTAGTTTTTTTGTATGCGATAGTTTAAGTAGTTTGCATACAGTAGGTAAATACTACATGTGAGTTTTCTTTCCTCCTCTTCTTATGCTTCCACTTCCATTTCCCCAGACTCTCCTGTTTGTGTTGGAACTGTGATTGTGTGTTACCTCGATAAGAAGTATATCTGCTTCCATTGATTTGTTCTCCTTATAAGAAAATGGTTTATTTGTAGGTGAGATGGAGCAGCAGATAATCAGTGCAGGAGTGATATAGGAACTTCTTTCCTTGGCTGAGAACTAGCACATAAATATGATCTTATGCCAGATAAGATTTGGGATGAAAATGCCTTTTAATTGTTGGTGATAGCAATTCCTCTTAAGCACTGGTAATGAGAACACTATAACTTCATACCCTCTCAGTTTCTAAGAATCCTCCATGTTGGTGTGGTCACTTAGCACCCATCCTCCTCTCCATGTAGGCTGGAAAAAGACTGAGGACAAGCTAAGGTGCTAGGAGAGTATTTTATAGCTCTTTTCTGTGGTTTCAATATCTAGGGAAATGCATTTATCATTTAAAAATTTAATTATATATATTATTTTTCTATATTATTTTAGGATTTAGGATGCAATTAAATACATTATTTTTACTTATATTTTTAATCTAAGTTTTAACATTTATAACACAATATAATTACATTTTAAAATTTAACAATTATAAAATACAGTATATTTTCCTCAGATAATTGTGCCAGTGCCATTTATTAAATATAGCTATGCATTATTACTGGCATTTTTAATATATACACTTGTCAAACATGATGCAATTTATCTCAAGGTTCATTTTTTACCCCCTATTTATTTGTATTAACACTATGTTGTTTTTATTATGTTAATTTCATGATATTTTAGTATTTTGCAAGGTAACTCATTCTTACTCTTTCTCTTTATTCAGATCTTTGGTTATACTGAGAAATGTACTCTTCCTTGTGAAAATTAACATCATTTTATAAAAATAACAGAAATGGACTATCCAAATTGAAATTATATTGAATTAATGTGGTAATTTTCAAAGAGTTGGTATTTCAATACATTTAATAAGTCTATCCATAGACATAATATATCTATATCTTCTTAATATCTAGATTGATACTCTTAAATGCATTTGATATAGGTTCCATATCTTTGGGGTTAATGCATTCCTAAGCATTTCTTAGTTTTTGTCACGTTTATCAATATATTTTCCCCATTCCATTTCTAACTAGTGAGTGACTGATTTAGAAATGTCTTGATTTTTATGTATTTCTCTACTATCTAGTTATTTCATCAAATTAAAATGGTTTTGTCTATAGCCTCTGAGACTTTCTAGGTTTCACAGGCATCTCAGCAAAGAGGAAAAGCAATTTCTCTTCTTTACTCACAGTTCAGCAGTGAATTTCTTTATCTTGTCTTATTGTACTTTATAAGACCTCCAGAAGAATTCAGAATACACTAGTTATGCCTGTTTCCCTTACCTTGTTCTTGATTTCAGCAAAATGGTTTTAAGAGTTTAATGAGAGCAGCCATCTTCTCTGTGTGCCAAATCAATTTCAAAAATTGATTAAATACCTTTGTTTTTTTTTCATATGATAGACTTTAAAGACATTAGCTGGAAAATTTTTGTTTATGAATGGTTGAAACTGAATTCAAACTATGTCTATAGAGTCACATAACTGAAAAGTCAAGAAAAACTAGCACAGGGTTCTCATTAAGGGATCAGAGGTCACTGTCTCCATCTCTTATCCATGCTGTCAGCTCCACTGGTTCCATGATCACAATGTCCCCAGTAGCTCCCAGACTTATGTTACCTTGATCCAGCACCCCAAATAGTAGCTACTTCTAATTGCTTTAATTAAAGTCCCAATTGGATTGGCAACCATGACCCTAAAAAGTAATCAGTTATTTTTACCAGAAGAATACTTTCTTTAGGCATTGACAGGTCATGTATTCACTGCCCAGGCTGATTTGAAAGCTCAGTATGGACTACGGATGGGGAAAGTGGACATGAAGTATTGTCCAAAGAATGACAATAAGCAAAGCAAGAGAATCAATCAAGGTTTGTCATTATCCTGATATTCCTCTCGTATGTTCTCTCTCTTTAAAATATGACTTTATCTACAGGTAGAGGGTGATGGTCATTTTCTTTCCAGATAGTATATTTCTTCCATACAGCCTAACACTATTTCACATTTTTGCTAACCACATTAAATTCTTGAATCATAATGAGCAAGTGTTGAATAACTAATAGCACAGGCATGACAACTTCCCCAGGCTTATCTATAGTTTAGTCCTATATTAAGGTACTTTTACAATTAGTTCAATTATTCAAGATTATCAGAGTATTTTCTATATCTGGTTGGTGACAATTCTTTTCTTTCACTCTTTCCAACCTTGTACATTTTGTGAGTGTCTGTTTCCTTCAGCTACTCATAGTTCAAAGACTTTCCTACTAAATTCCCATCACCTGGATTGAATTTTCCTCTCTTGCCCATTTGATGACTCCATTGTCAAACTCTGAGAACTGCACAATGTTTCCCCCAAAGTTCTCTGATAATATTTGCGGATTTCTCTCTCTCTCACTACTTACCACATTATGCTTTAACGACATCAACACTTCTGTTCCTTGAAGGTTTGAAAGAATTCGCTTCTGAAAATGTCTAGGCATAGCTATTTTCTTGCAAAGTAGAATAGCCTCCGTGTCTGAGACTGTTTCTCCATTCTTACTTCAATATTATGAATTTGAATTGCATTTCTTCTCGTGATTCAGTAAGCAGAGGCTTTTTTTTTTTTCTCAGAAAACCATGTTTGGGATTATATGCATCATTTCAACTTTTTTATTTTATTTTGTAATCTAATGATTTCTATTTTTATCTTGTAAATTGCTGCCTTTTGTTTACCTTGCAGTTATTCTATTTCCCTCTAGATCCTTAAATGTATTTTTATTTGCATAATTAAAAATGCACACCTATACATAACATTTAGAACTTTAGAACTGTGAATTTTCTCTGAGAACTCCTTTGACTTCTTTTAGGGTCTCAGAAATTCATATTGAACTTTGTTTAAAATATAATTTAAATAGCTATGTGCTCATGTGACTTGTTAGTCTCAAAGAAAGTTGTGAACACAGGATCAAGTTAAAATGTTGTTCTCTTCTGTAGATAAATGTGCACATTGTTGGAAAGCAAACATTATTGTTCATCCTGTTATGATGGGAATTAAGCAACCAGATCAGTGTGGAAATGGTGATATAGTCAAGGCTTGAAGCTTGCAAGGTTTAAAGCCCCTTTAGCTTGAACAACATAGAAATCTACAAGTTCATGCTGTAAACGTAAACTTTTATGAAACATCCTAGGTAATGAAGACAATTTGCATGGCAGGAATAAGATCTTTAAATGATATCATCATGTATCTCTTCTTTTTTTCTCTTTGACCTCACACATGCAAACACACACACACACACACACTCACACTTATTTCAAGTTACAGTTTTATTTTACTTCATCCTCAAGAAGAATTTCTCTACATTGCAGTAAGCTGCCCTATCTCCACAGATCCAAACATACGTGTTCTTCTTAATTCACAGAATTAAAAAAAGAGCTATCCCGAGAGATCTAGGGGAAGTCCTCATATGACTTGACTAGGGATATGTTTCCATCCTCAATTGCATATTTATGACAAAGGAGAGAAAAGGCCTCAATAGTGCCCTGGGAGCGGAGAAGTGGTACCTGCCAGCAAGGGGTGGAGCAGCTGTGGTAAGGGCTGGGAGAGGACCTCTCTGAGGGCTGGAAGTTGGGCTGGCAAGGTTTTACAATGGACAGAACCTCTCAGGCAGCCAGATCCCTGTCCCTTGGCAATATCAAGATGAAAGGTGTTTGAGTTCTAGGAAGAGTTAAAATGTAAAGATCAGAATGCCACATGGAACCTATTTGGGCTTCCTAGATGTATTACCCTAGGAAGAAAAAGATATTTAGTTGCTTGCTATTAGATTGGGGACTGTTTAATTTGAATCTAATCATGAAGGAACATCAGGCAAACCCCAAATGGAGAAAGTTCCGTTTAAAAGAAGAAAGAAAGAGAGGCCATTCTTCTCAAAATGTCAATGTCATAAAAGATAAAGAAAGGTTGTGGAAATGTTCAAGATAAAGGAGACTAAAGAGACACAGCAACTAAATGCAATTTCTGATCCTCAGCTTGGTCCTATACTAGAGGGAAGAGAAAAGCAATAAAGGACTTTATTGGGTCAATTGACAATATTGGAATTCAGACAACAGATTAGATAAGAGTATTGAATCAGTGTTAAATTTAGTGGAGAGGATAACTGCATTGTGGCTATAGAAAAACACCTCAAATTATTAGACATACACATTGAGCTCTGTAGAGGTAAAAAAACTCCTTTACACTACAACATACTGTAAAATGAGTCTGAAAAATAATTGTGTGTATTTGCATGAATATTTGCATAGAGTAAATGATAAAACAGAAGAGGTAAGGATTAACAAAAAGTGAATCTAGGGAAAGCATTTACTTGTATTCTTTGTAGTATTTTATTGCAACTTTTCTGTAAGTTTGAGGTTATTGCCAAACAAAATATTTTTAAAAATTGGGGTTTATTTTTAGTAACTGAGGTTTCTCAACAAGCTTGGACTAAGATATGTTTTAAAGTCTATTTCAAAAGGCGCTGTAGTTAATATAAATTCATCTTGAAATCAGAGCTTATTAGTAGAGATATCACACCTGATTGGCTGTTTGAAGGCATTTTAAAGGGAATTTGAAAAAGGCGTTCTTCACTGCCTGCATCTACTGTGCTGTTTTCTCCAAGACTCTGAAATGTTGTTTGAAGACAGGTCATGCTGAGAAGGGAAGACTAGGGTGGAGATGACCTGGAGAGGATCCTACCCAGTTGCTGACAACAGTTCAGTTAAGAATACTGAAGGGATGCAAAGGAAGATGTCTTTGAGAGATGTTTTAAGGGAGGGTTACTGAAGTTGATGACGCATGGAGGCCAGGGCTATGGGGATGAGAAAGCAAGTTGTCTGCTTTAGAATCCTGAGCGATAATGCCATGAATGGAAGTGGAATGAGTGTAGTTATATTGGTGGATGGGGGTCCTGGAGTTGCATAAAAGGGAGATGAGATAGTGTTGGTGTTGTTTCTACAGGGTTTCCAAATATACATGCAAAGTAGGGAATTGGAAGAGTAGTGCCCCATGAAGACTGGCATGTACATATTCCCTGCAGCTGTGGCACAGCTGGGATTCCTTGGAGAAAAGTAGAGGCACAAATAGGGAGGACACTAACTTAGAACCCTGTAAACATTTTTTTCAGTGGATAAACACAAAGCCCTAAGGACAATATCTATTTTTTCTTTTAATAGGATTTAAAATTTCTTAAAAAAATTTATTGATTGCATATATACATATTATATCATTGTATTCCCAGGGGTTCTGCCACCACTGTGTCACCCATGAACCATCATCTTGATCTCTTGTGCTCATTCCTCCCCTAAGTCCACCTCCCCCTCCCTCCCTTGCTGTGTGTTTTAATTCTGTTGTCAGTTTCTTAGTTTTTCTTGTCCTTTTGTTGTTTTCCCTATATCCCACATATAAGTGAGACCATTTGGTATTTCTCTTTTTCATTCTGGCTTACAATATGTTTACCACAATTGAAATCTAGTTCACAGGATCAAAGGTAGGACAACATTGAATAGAGCGCTAGTTTGTTTATTGCAGAGGGAAAGCGGAAACATGAGAATAAGCCTTAGATTCCTTACTGACCAGAATCTGATGGGCTGATAAGACAAGATGAATGGTGGAAAGCTGGATAGGTAGGTAGGTAGATGATAGATAGATAGATAGATAGATAGATAGATAGATAGATAGATAGATAGATATGGAGATATAGAGATATAAATCCAGTATGTGTAAATTCAGTATAAAAATTTCTGGAGAAATCCAGAAAAAAAGAGCTATTGACTATTTGGGTATTAGAAGCAAGCATAAGATCTGAGTTATTTAGTGTTTTTAGACAAAGAACTTTAGCTTCAAAGATGCATCCTTAGAATTTCTTACTTGAGGACGATTCAAAGAGAAGGGTTTGTAAAGGCATTTTGCACAAATAGTGTTTACATGCTTGGTGGGTTCCATCAGTAAAGATTTCTGGGTAGAGAAGACAGCAGATTGGTTAAGTCTGTGTCAGACAGAGGGACCAGAAATCCAACTCCAGCTGACTTAAATGAGTTTATTGACTCACAGAAGTAACAACCTCGGTTTATAGAACATCATGTTTAAACTTGCAGGCTCGGAGCCAAACCTCCTCGAGTTAGAATCTTTACTCCACTATTTAACTTCTCCATTTTCCTCACCAGTAAAGCAGAGATAATGGTCGTATTACATCATAGAACTGCAACCAGGGCTGATGGACTTAATATAAGTAAATCTCTTAAAAGAGGGTCTGAGACTCTGTCAGCTGCTCAATAAGTGTTAGCTAATTTTTCCCAAGGATAACTGGCTTCAGACGTGGCTGGACCTGGGATTTAAACAAGACCCATCACATCTCAGCCTCTCTCATGTTTGACCCAGGATGTCCTATAGACTTTATGCTCAGGCAGTCTCTCCCATGAAGTAAGATTTCCCCCAGAAACTGCAAACTCAGATGCTACTCATTTAACAATTCTAGAATATGAAACATGTCTCTTGCCTAATATTTCCATCAAAAGTCCCAAGTGTGATTTCCCTGAAGAACTAGCAATGACAACTCTCCCAGCTTGATCACCATGAGCAGTGGGATGAGCTGAGCTGATTTCAGCTTCTGGAACCACAGATTGTGTTAGAGGTTTGTGTTTCAGGTTGGAGGTAATAATTTCAGTTTGGTATTTAAAAGAGTGGGTTAGAGTGAAGTGACGGTTTTCCTGGTGTACAGAGAAAGTGAACTTTCTACCAACACCATGTATTTAGCTTCAAGCCATTTCTGCCGGCCCTGCTTCCTTCACATCCTGGGTCTATCATATTTTGGGGAAGCAAATCTGCTTATTTCATTTTGGAGTCTGCCAGTGTGTCTTAGTTCCAGCCTATTCCATTCTGCTTAGTTCATTTCTTTACCCACCTTGTCCTCTCTCCAGTTCCCTCTGTCCTTGTGTTTTATACTGCTTAAAGTATATTCAAGTGTCTTTGAAGCGGTCTTCCTGAAGGAAAAAAGGAGATAACTGCATGTGTTCATTCTACCTTGTCATTCTGAGTCCCAGCAGAAGGTTTACATAGGGTTGGGGTTCTTGCCATGCTGATAGCTGATATTCTCGAGTATAGCAGATTTCCATCAAAAGGTGTGCTGGATAAATAGGAAGTGCTGTGGCTTCCGTGTACTTCTCAGTAAGTGCACTTCTTTCTCACCATTGATCTGTAACTCACCAGAAGCTCGCTTTCAGAACAGCTGATAAATAAACTGGTTGTTAAGTATTCTACAAAGATGCACAAAGACAGGATTTGGTAGAGAGTTTTACATGGGCTCAGGTCAGGTGCCTCTCACCCTGTCAATCAGAAATAAAATTCAAAGAGTTTCAAGTGGAATCTGGAAGCAGACGTGTACCTTCTGTGGGTACTTCTGGAAGTGTGAATGTCACTGACACAGCTCATGACCCATGTTTGTGTGTCACACATATGCAGCAGTGTCCTCTACCTGCCAGTACCCTGAGCTGGCATACGGAGATCTGAAAGTCCTGAAGTCAAAGTAGTATCTGGGTCTTGGTTTCTCACCAGGAGACTTAAATCTTATTGGTAAATTTTGATGGCTGTCAAAGTGGTAGAGTGTGCCAGGTGTGATGCATGTTTACTTCTTACACAGAGTAAATCTAAGTACCCTTCCAAATGACTTCACCATTACCTGCCTTCCGACTCTTCAATCAGTTGTTTCTACCTGAACTGAGGAGATGTTTCTCTTTGTTTGTTTTGCCCATAAGTATGGGAACACTGCCTGTGCTTAATGTTCAGTGTTTTTATTATAAGGCCTGCGGTTTTGTATTTTTTTTTAATATCCCAACTCATCTTCCTGTTTAATATCCTCTCTTTCAAGCATAAAATTTCCTCATCTATGCTGTAATAGCATTTTCGAGAGAAAGGGTTCCCACATGAATGTGTGTTTTTAGGATTCACAGCAGAGATCATGTTCAGGTGAGCGCAAAGCACCACTTCCAGGTTTGTCCTGAAGCTTGAGATCCACCGTGGGAGCTAGAACTCAGGTCAGCTTAGGAAATCAGTAGAAAATTTTCAAAGTGAAATTTCTTAATAATACAGCCCATTCTGAACACTAAGGTGGCTTTGTTTTTGCTCAATAATATAATGTGTTTTATTTTGAGTGAGGCTGGATTTAATGGCTAAATCAATATGTGTATTTAGTGTTGGGCTTTATTTCTCCACTAAGTGACAGGAGATAAGCAGGCTCAGAGTGTGTTAATTGGTTTGTGTTTAGCATTTACGCTAATCAGCAGTAGCAGGGCTGCCCTGGGCCACTTCAGGCCTGGTAATGGGGTTTATCTAAACCAGGCTTTGTTTACATTATTGACTAGAGTTGAATTGCTCCTGTTTCTTATACACTTGAACATTAAGCTGGATTTACAAATATAACTCAAGACCTTCAGCATTAGTCTGAATCAGCCAGGCTAAAACAATGCAAACCCAATGAAAACCAGGTAAACTGACTAACAGGTAAACAAGGGATAGCTGTGAGGGATAAGAAGACTGGGAGAAGACAGAGCTGGGTGGAGAAAACTAAGTCGGAGGTCAGAACTTGAGGGGCTGCAGGTAAAAGCCTGCATGTCTCACCTATGGCACTCTTGCCATTTGGGGGTTGAGAAATCTTTGCAGGGAAGGGTGGGGGCTTATTAACAAAGCATTCCCTCTCCTGAGCTGTGATGGCCAAAAATGTTTCCAGATACTGACTGTCTAAGATCACACTGAGTTGAGAACCTCTGAATTCAGTGAGGCTTAAATATAGTTTTGGTCTGCAAGTGACAGAAGTTACTTAATCACCTATTTAATAACTTCCATAGATGTACATATATGTGTACATAAAAATAAAGTAAAATTCTATCATCTCAATTATGGAAATGTTGCCATCTATGTATATGCCTGTGTATATAAAGGAATATACATATATGTGTGTGTGCGTGTGTGTGTGTGTGTGTGTGTGTGTATATATATATTAGGTGGTAGGTATATATATATATAACATTTAGATGGTAACATTTTATGTATGGATATGTATGTGCATGAGTGCATATATATTCGTTAGATGGTGGTATTTTAACAAATTACAGGGTTTTAAGTTTCTCTTGAAAATGGATAGGTCCGTCTCGTGGCAGTTGTACTAGATGTTAATCTAGCTTCTCCTTTGCAAAGAAGCCACAGACTGGCCAATCCCCCCACCCTCCCCCTCCATGACAGTGCTTCTCCCAGACCCTTGCCCCGGTGGCCCAGCTCAGGTACCTGGAGGTGTTTGCTTCTGTAACTCTTGCTTTCAATTGTGTGGAATTGAAAGCTTATCCTTTGGCCCCTGGAGGATCTGTGGTTTGATGGAGCTGGAGTCAGGTCTAAGCTTTATCATTACCAGTCTGCAGATTTCTCTGTGCCT
Source organism: Uropsilus gracilis (assembly GCA_004024945.1). Lineage (NCBI taxonomy): Eukaryota > Metazoa > Chordata > Mammalia > Eulipotyphla > Talpidae > Uropsilus > Uropsilus gracilis. The sequence continues at coordinate 3,251 of PVHY01003277.1, read as the reverse complement.
TGGTCTGCTTGTGTGTTGTCTTACTTTGCCCCTGCAGATATGTGCAAATGGGAAACCTGAACGTGCAGGACTTAAGCAAGTTAGGGAATTAAAAGAGACAATATTTAAAAGCGTCCTGAAAATAAGTGCTGCCCTGTCCCATCTTTTTGCAAGTCCATCAGGCTTCTGTTCAGAAGGTGGGCAGACTTGCCAGGCGAGGCCACATCCTCCCTTTCTAATTTACACTTTGAGGCAATGAAGACCGGAGCCTCCATCCATCAGATGCCACTGTCCTTCAGGGACACACGCTTTGTTTTCATGAACTATGAATGGAATTGGGGGTTGATGAGGCAATATCAAGGGGAGCTGCTTCACCGCACTGCTCTTTTCTCCCCCCAAGGACACACACTTCTGGGACTCAAGGCTGTCAGAGAAAAGACTACTATCCATATGCCTTCTAAGCAGAAGTCAGAATCTTTATACATGCATCTCGCTGGCACCTGGGAAGAGCCTATCAGGTTCCATTGACTTTCTGGTTCTCAGTATCATCGGTTCTGTCTCAGCAGCACCAGGGGTAACATGTTGGTGTCCATCCTCCTGGTGGAGAGGAGAGGAAGTCCCCACCTAGTCTGGTAGGAGAGTCTCTGACCACTCAGTCCTTAAACCTAAGGTCTGTTGCCCTGGGGTCTTTCATAGCTGTAGTCCCTCTCTCCTTCTTCTCCCCTCCCACAAGCCCCTTATCTATTACCCGTCCCTGGTTGTCTTCCCTCTGCCATCTGCTCCCTTGTAAATTGCCCAGGGGAGAGTCTTCTGATCCTCTGATTCTACTGGCTTATTTTGTAACATCACCTTCCTCCTCTCCAGACATCTGTCATTGTCATACATTTAAATATATGTCTTTCTTTGATACTGTTTGCTATTTGTCTTTCCCAGTGGACCAGGATTTTTGTGAGGCCAAAGATCATATGTGATTTTGCACACCATTTAACCTTATATGTAGCTCCTGGAACAAATTAGGTGCTCGGTATATACTTTGTGAGTTAGTGAGTACATAGTTTTGGTCCCAGTGATGGACTCCAAGCACTTGTGGCTTCACACAGCCAAGGGCCTGCTCCATGTCCATAGCTATAGATTCAGCCTTTGTTATTGTACAGGCTAAGGGGGCCCTAGAACCCCACTCTTACATGCGCTACAGGGGTACATGTCATCTGTGTGCACAAAGACAGAGGAAACTCTTAGTGTTAAAGAACTTTAATAGGATTAGTGTGACTAGAGAGGGAAGAGAAGAAAGGATAACAGTTTCCCACAAAATACCCAATGTGACTGATCCCTTGGTTCAACACCCAGTCAACCAAGGTTGAGACAAAACAGGACCATGGAGACCCAAAAGCTTGCTGTGAATCTAAGGCCCATTCTGGCTGGGAACCATAGGAAAGGGGGGTGTGAACAGGGCCAGGCAAGTCTAGGACACAAGGAGCAAAATCAAAGTACAAATCAAGATAATGGTGGCCACTCTCAGCTTCCCTCCCCGTCTCTCACTCACCTGTGTCTTCCAAGCTCCCCCATCCCCCAAGTCCCTGGAACAGGCCCAAAGTCAAGAAGCAAACACAATTTCCTCCACATGTCTTTCTGTTTTCCCTGTTGTGTAGCTTCCCCTGTCCACTCAGCTCCACCCCTCATTAGGTGGGGCAGAGGGACAGGCCTCTTCCCCTTTCTATGGAGATGCCTCTGTTATACCCCTAGCCAACATCACTCTTGTTCAGGTGTGTAACAGATGCAGTCTTTCACCAGCAGGACTGGTGCTTGGTCCTTGGTCTTGGGAAGGAAAACAGCACATGCATACCAGCTCTTATCCTCCCTTCCAAGAAGTGACCTCTTTTATGCACACTCACATGGTATTGGTGCAAGCTAGTCACCCACCCGTGGCCAACCTACCCAGTGGGGTGGGGAAGTTCACTTGTATAGTGTGGTAGAACTGAGGATGTGCTGGAAAACCAGCTCACTTCTCTACTGGAAGACTCCTCATAAACTACAGCCACCGACCCTGGGGGAATCAACTCTGCAAAGTCAGCCTTTCATTTTAATTTATGCTAGTAACATGAGCCGTGCCTCCATGGTTCATAGGATACCCACATTAGCATTCATGTATTCATTCATTCACCTTAGGCTTTCAGAAGCTGCTGTCTGCACCAGGTCTGCGGCTGAGCAGTGAGGCTCCGAAGATGAGTAAGACATGCCCCAGCCTTCACGAGGTCTGTAGATGAGAACAGATGGAATATTTATACCATTTTTATAATCTCTGTGGCTTTACAGTAAAAAGCTGATTTTTAAATAAATTTTTGTTTGTTAAGACAGGGCTTGGTAATGGATTGTCAAGGAAACCTGGGCATTATGGACATGTTCTTGGATGTCTATCGTTTTCAAGTCTGAGAAAAACAGGTCAAGAGGGATGTTTACAAGGAATTGAATAAATGCAACCAAGTCTGATAACTTCACAAAATCATGCTTAATGCTGAGAGAATACACCAGAGTATAACTAATTCTGCTTGTGGGAACTCAAAGAAGGCAGAGGAGGGCTTGTCTGAATCAAGTGCTGAAGAATAAAGCAGAATTATTGAGATAACCTGGTGGAAAAGAAGGTCTGTTTGGAGGCGATGGTTTGGTTTCTACTCTGGTCTCTGCCATGTATTACTTACATGATATTAAAGAATTATCTTACTCTGTAAGATAACTTTCTTCTTCTCCAAAATGGGATGGCAAGATGCCCTCTCTCATAGAATGCCTAGCACGATGTCCTGCTCATGCCATGCACTCAGCTGTTGCTGCCAGCTTTAGAGGGCAAGAGGCCAAGTTCGGGCAGCCACAGGTGCAGCAGCCCCGAGCTTAGGTGCAGCTTGACATGCTCAGGAAATTGGAAGAAGCTGGGTGTGATGGGAGATGGAGGTTGTAGACTCAAATTCCTCCAGAGACTAAGCGGGTGTGATGAATCAATGAAACCAAAAAATAGAGATTGGTGAGGATGATGGCAAACAGGAGAGCCCCGCTATCAACTCAAAGTAGTCAGATTAAATATTGAAAATACACAAGCAGGTATCATGAAGCATGACTCCAGGCTGGATTTGGCTAGTGGGTCACAAGTTACAGCCTGACCACGTGTGTGTGTGTGTGATTGTGTGTGTTTAATTATTAAGACCTGTTTGGTCAAATTAAGTATTCAAGTTTAATAAAAGTCTGTTAAATATTGTATGTCTTTTTTTTTTTTTTTTTTTTTT